>PNEQ01115227.1:0-28598 GCA_003012365.1 Medauroidea extradentata | reverse complement strand
TGGGTTTTTTTTTTGCCAACCCACCATAAATAAAACCTCTTTGGACTGTAGCCCGTACATACGAAAGTATTATTACGGCCTGCCTTTAAGTATTCACTCGGGTATTGTACAAAGTTTGTGGTGTGGGAGGGGTGGGGTTACGGGTTCGTATCTTGTGCAAGTCTTCGTGATGGGACATGACATGACATCATACGAGCATATTGCATGCGCTCTTTTCACTGAGCTAAGACAATTTATAGTTCACTGTTATTGAGTATGCTAGCTGTTAAATGCCTTCATCACATATATTATCCAGAGTTACTGTTTGTATTACATAATTTCACGCGGGCAAAGCCGCGGCCGGGTAGCTATTTTGTAGAGGAATAAAAATGAATTAAAAACAAATATGTTCTGCAATTAAAGTACCCTCAGCGTAGTGGACTGGATAAAGCTGTTTGTATTTGTTGTTATAAAGATATACAGAGAATATAGTAACCCCATCAATTAATACGTTATTAAAATTTAGTTACTCTTTTCTATAGTACACGCGGGCGAAGCCGCAAAGGGACAGCTAGTAACAAATAAAATGAAAAACCAAATAACATGCGACACAACGATGAGACGAAACAACAAACACAGTAGATATCAGACACGAACACAAAAATAACAAAAGAACACAACAAGTAGACGAGACAAAATGCAACAGATATCAGACATATACAGACAAGACAAACGACACAATGAAGAGATGAAAGAAAACACAGTACAGACAGTGTTACGACGTTTCGGGAACTGGAATCTGTTCCCGTCATCAGGTAGACACACAGTGTTCAGGAACACGAGTGCGACTGATGTGTAAGGAAAATATTGTGGATTGTGAAGACGAGCGTGGAGGAAGCTTATTTAAAGAGAAAATATATATGTCATTTAGCTCCTTAAAAGTTGCATTTTCTCATTGGTAATTAGCTTGCCTGTTTCCATTGCCTTGCTCGTACATGTTGACAGAAGATGCTTGCCCTGTGGTGGATGTGCACCTTAAATGCAGTGTTTTGGAGACCTTCTCCAATTTCGTTAAATGAATTCATAGTACCTTCAGCGAGCTGCGATGGCTCAACATGAGGTGTGCATGGAGCGGCGCTGGAATTTAGAGGGGGGGGGAGGCAGGGGGAAATGGGAAGTCTCCGAAAAAGCATGTCGACCAATGGCATCGTCCGGCACGATTCCCACATTCGAAAATACTGGGACCGACACTGCCGGGAATCGAACCCGGATCGCCTTGGTGGGAGGCAAGAGGTCTGACCCCTCTACCACCGCGGACCCACCAGGTAATGAAAACCAGTGTCCCCAGAGGAAAACTAGGCAAGGTGATTCTGCGGTGGTTCGCCACTGCCTTCCACAATATGGAGATTAGCGGACAACACAACAACCTAACCCTGAACCAGTAGATGCAATTGTAAATACTGATTTCCCGGCCAGGAATAGACCCGAGGACCTTGGGCCCAGTTGCCGGATCTCGAACTACTGAGCCAAGTGGTTTACTCATATATTAATGTAAGAAATATATCCATGAACTAATTCATAGCAATCCTACCTGCTTCTTTATACCAAGATTTATTATTTTTCTTAGAAAAGTTTAACAAACCTACTGGAAAGACAGTGGAATTTGAATTTCTGGGTTCCTGCACTATGGCTTTTACAGAACACAGTAAGCTATACCTGAACACTGCATTTTTTTTGTCAAACTGATTGCTACATTTGATTGAACTTTGTGAAAATATCTGCATCAGGCAATGAACCAATCTCTACATAAATAACTATCTCAGAGACAATATGCAAACCAGTTTAATTCAACTGAAATATTGTAAAATAAAAAAAAGTTTTATTCAACAATTCTACACTGTACTAGAAATATCATTTGGATTGAGGAACTCTGCCCAATATGGTGAACTGTAATGCAATATACATTATTGGTGGATAAAGTAACACTGACAAATTTAGGTAAGGTAAGTAGGCTTTAAGTCTCTTCAACAGCGAGGTCAATAGAGACTGTGACACACAACTTAGTACAACTACAGGAACTGGTAGAGAAGCCAGCCATGGTTTTTGTTAAGGAAGCAGTCCAGCATTCACTTGGAGCGACTTCGGGAGAAACCACGGAAAACCAGAAACAGGATGGCCGGAGCCGGGGATCGAACCCGAGTCTTCCCAAATGTGACTTCAACATGTTACTGTTGCGCCACCTTACTTAGGTGGGTACATAGGATTCAAAGTGATAGGGTGCACTCGACAAAACAGGGGAAGAGGAGTTTGATCTGTTGACAAGGGAGACAGCTGGTTGTTTAGAGAGAGTCAGAGTTGAGCAAGGAAGGGACGAAGTAGCGATCAGTAAAACACTGGTCTAATGATTGGGGTTCTGAAGTACAGCAGAACAGAAATTATAAGTTAAGAGGCATAGAGGAGCAGAGTTTGTGGCAAACAATGTAGGCTTAAAAACTGTAAGGATGCAATAAACATTACGGTAGTAAACAATAGGGGTGTGTACTAAGGGAAGTTTTATGGTTTCTGGGTAAATGTTGAAGGATATAAAATAACTGTAGTACTAGAAGAGGAGACATGGCTGAACAAGGTGGTGATAGTGAATGTAAGCAGGATAAATTTATAATCTTCAGAAGAGATAGGAAGGAAGGAGGGGAGGAGTAATAGTGTGTAAGGGATTGATTATAAGGGTCGGTGGAATAGACTAGTGGAAGAGGAAGTCATAAATGTAAAAATTAATTGGTAGTAGTACAAAACAGCCAGCATACAGGCTACCAGGACAAGAGCAGAATACAATTGAGGTGATTAAGGACAGGATCACTTAGCTCAGTGACATGCAGTGGGTTGTTGTGGCAGGGGATCTGAAAATGCCGGGTATACAATGGATTTAGGAAGCAGAAGTAAAAGTTAACTTGATACAGAGAATGGCAGTGCAGGGGGAACCTGCTAGATGGGATGAACATGGAGCGTAATCAGTACTGGCAGTGGTGTAAGGCCTAGGAATGTTGTTGTAGGTGCAGTTGTTGTGTACCTAACAATGTGCACAACTGATGTGCAAAGTAGTACCAGTGTATGTGATGCAAGGTGTGCATGGATACATCAAAGAAGTCTTCAACTACCGAACCTAATTACACAACATGTTAGTGTCTTGTTTGTTTCCTCTGTGTTGCAGCACGTCGATTGATTGTGCGATATTTAGGCTAGTGCCACCATGGGGATCAGAACATTCCTCATTCCGTTTGAGCTGCAGTTTTCCAAATTGAAATATTTGTACGAGAGAATTCAGGCACTTTTAACCCAAGAAGTGACAATGCAAATTGTTCACTACGTAAATTATTTCGGCAGTCAGCTCAATGCAGAAGTTGCTGTAACTACCCCCTAAAATGACATCCTTCAGTTGGACCCAGTACCCGAGAAATTTTAACAAAAAGATTTTGACTACAGAGCATGATGAATTTTTCATAATACTTGCTGATACTTGGTACCTGGTCACGTGGTTTCTTGTTAAAAATGTTGTTCAGGATGCATCTACTGATTCTGTAGCGTCTTCGCAGAATGTAAGGCTTCCAAAAATAAATCTACTTTCTTTCACTGGCTAGCGGGAAGGCTGGCCTATGTTTCCTCAATTACATGAGACAACCATTTATGAAAACCTACCATTAGTTAATGTCGAGAAATTTCAATAATTGGGGCACTATCTTAAAGGGAAGGCACTGCAAGTAGTTCGAAACTTACCCATTACCACTGAAAATTATACTGTAGCTTCGGATCTTCTCACAGCCCAATAAAGCACTCTAAAGAATTTTAACACCTTGCACATCAATAGAATTCTTGAGCTCCATTCTATCAGCAGTTCCAACCACAAACACATCAGGCAGTTTGTTAATACCTTCCAAGAAAATACCAGTGTTCTTAAGAGGTTGGGCTGTGATGTCAATGGAAAAAACCGGTACTGTTGATCATTTTTATGAGGAAGCTCGATGTGGCTCTACACACCAAATAGGAAACTTACGCACTAAAAATCGAGACGAGTTACCAACAGTGTCTGGATTGATTTGAGTTCCTTCAAGACAGAGTTACGTGCATGGACTGTGCTAATAAAGTTGGGACTAAAGTTAGTGGTAGCCATGTAACGCAGTGTACAACTTCTCTCAAAACCTATCCCGCCACAATCAAATCAGTTTTTTCTCATGTTCTGAGCCCTGTCTCTCAAGGCCTTGTCCAGTCTGCCAGGAAACTAGTCACTCAATGTACAAGTGTTTTGAATTCATCAAGGCCTCACCCACAAAATATTACTAGATCACAGAAACTCTGTTTCAACTGTCTTGAATCTGCCCACACAGACACATCTGCTCTTCCACTCACACTTGTTTTCAATGAAAACAAAAAACCATACTATTTTCCATACTATTGACAAACTAACTGCACTACTTATACCTCATGACCCAGATTAGGTGTCACCATCTAATACACAGACTGATTCATTTGAGGAGTGTCCGAGAATGCACATCCGTTCTCCTATTTACAACCCAAGTTAAAGTCTATGACACAAACAATGAAGCCCATGTAATGAGCTGTCACCTAGATAGTGCAGTCCAGGCCTCATTTACCACAGATGCTGCTGTGAGAATGCTTGACTTACCTTTTCAGAAGGTCAGTAAGAAGGTTTTTCGGTTCACCCACGATGCAGTTAGTCTGAAAGGAACAGTTAATTGCAACATTCAGTCTTTTAGGGATCCTCAGTGCGTCTTCACTCTATGTTTATTGTACCAAAGATTACCAATCAATTGCCACAATCTGTGGTTGATACCTGGGTTCACTCCAGCTGGCTCACCCTCACTTAGATAAACTAGGACAGATTGACATGTTGCTAGGAGCTGACATCTATGCACATGTGTGTATGAATGGGTGGCTGTAGGTGGATAACAGTATGTCTGTTGTCTCAGAATCAAACTGGAATCGGTTTTGCTGGGAGAATACCCTGAAGCTCAACCTGAATCTGATTAGGGCTTAGTCTCTTTGTTTGTGGACATGGATGAGTCCACTTGGGGGATTGAAGAACCCTTACGTCTATGCGAAACAACCTGAGGCCGAATTTTGTGAAACTCATTTCAGTACCACTCACAGCAGAGAATCCTCTTGCCAATGTTAGGTTCATCTTTCATTCAAACTGCAAACTCAATCCCTGGAAAATTCCCACTTAAATGCAGCACGTCAATTTCACTCTCACGAGAAAAGGTTAACATCTTGGCCTGAAGAACGATCAATGAACCAAGATTTCATGACAGATCACCTAGTTCAGGCCACATGCAGCATTATACATCATTTGCCCAGCAAGTTGATGACACTTCTAAATGTTACATTTCTCATCAGGGGGTTTACAAAATGTCTAGCTCCACGCAGAAACTCCGGATAGTGTTTGACAGAAGTACCAAGACCTCCAATGGGGAGTCTTTAAGGCTAAGGCCGCACCGGAACGAAATGGTTGGCGGATGGAGGGCAGCGAGCCGCCTAGAGACAAGCGAGGTAAGTTTCTGGCACGTGTTGGCGGGTGAAAGTGTCCGCACAGAAAACATCCTCCCTCAACCCTCCAGTCTTGCCCGCCAAGCGGGTATCCACCAGAACAGTCGTGTTTGTTCTTCCAGCCAGGCATCCAGGCTGCTTGTTGTAGTGCCACGATTGTCTTGCGTAATGGAGGAGCTTATTATTGCAGTTATATTCAAACATAGAGCTATATGGGGTCCAGCCGATGCTCTTTGGAAGAATTCCAAGATTTTGAATGTATTGCGGATTGAAGTAGCAAAAGAAGCTGGAGTAGACGGTAAGCTATACTAAATAGCCCAATTCTTATAGTGTTACTTGCGGAAAGTTCAATTGAAATTGACAGACTAGACGTGACATTATAATCATTTCTTAACATATTAAAGTTTAGTTTCTTAATATAGCGAGTTATTACTTATTGAAACGAACACACGCACGCACATTTTCTTGAATATATTATTTACTTGTCTGTTCGCTGATGTGTCATTGTTGCGAGTGAGAATACATTGTACCGGTACTTGTATGGTAATTACAACGGCAATTAAATTGTTTTCAGTAATAAAACTTGTGTGTAAGTTATGTAGATCAATTAACGAAAAATAAATGTAAGTCTTAAGGCCACGGGCTCCTATTTATGTTGTTTTATGGATTTATATTTTTTTAATTCCTGAAAGGGAGCAGATATCGCAAAACCATATTGTAAAAGTTTTTTAACTGGTTTTTACAATGTAACCATTTTTTTCAAATCAATGTTTTTTATACTTTCGGCTTATTACAGACTTTCATGAATTTAATGAGTTTAGCATGATAACTAATATTCTTAACCACCCTTGTTTTCCTGTTTCAGTGAAGACAGCAAAGGCTAAATGGAAAAAGCTTCGCGCTTATTTTGTCAAAGAATTGAGAGAGTTAGATAAACCGAAAAGTGGAAGTGGAGGTAATATAAAAAGTGTCAGTTCATGGAGCTTTTTTTCTCAACTTATGTTTTTGAAAAACATCATTGTAAGTTCCAACAGTCCAAGAGATGACAACCTAGCAGAATCACATCAAAACAACCACGAAGCGTCTCTATGCGGTGACATTAGTGACACTTATATTTGTGAAACACCTCAACAAAGAAATGAGTCTCCTGCCACCCCAGTCGATGACACACTTGAAACCTTACCTTCAAGCCCTTCAGAAGGAAATGAATGCAGTTTTATGACGAAAAGAGCTGAAATAAGAAAACGGAAAAAATCTGCAATAGAGCAAAGCTGTAAGGAAGAAAAATAACTTGATATAGAAAAAAAGAAGACATCTCTCTTGGAAAAATATATGAATAGTGGTGAAGATCCTGACCTAAACTTTTTCAAGAGTTTGCTACCATATATACATTCTTTCAATGCCATACAAAAGCTTCGAGTACGCGCAGCTATACACGACATTGTTTCCAGAGAATTTGAAGCAATCCAGAACTTCGGCCCTTCACCGCCTCAACCTCTTTCATCAAGTTATTATTCTTTTCCAGCCACAGGGAGTTCATTCGAAGACCATCATTTCCAACCGCCCACATCATTGAGTAATTCATCTACAGGATCATTGGACACAATATCAAGTGGTCCATTTGGAACCATCCTAACTACACATTGTTGTGTGTGCAGAAAACACATACCGAAACACTGAATGTTAATAGTTGAGCTGTATTTGAAATGTTAGCAATGGTGACTGAACGTTGCTTGTGTGTACTGTACTGTTATATTATTCAATTTGCTTACTTAACAACCACTTGACTACTATGTAACTTTATGTTTTTACATTATTGCCTCACATTAAAATTAGTTAAAGCTACGTGCATTAATGTTACTATTTTTATTAACTTAGTAGTTTTATTCACTGACGACTACTACTAAAGCCCATTCAGGAACGTTTTTCCTTGCATTCAAATTGTGATTATCATAAAATACAAAGTGTCACAGTATTAACATTAATAGCAATTAACTACCAGTTATTAACACTGCTATTTTGTTTGTTCATAACCTTGACAGGTTCATTTGTGGTAGTTATACAATATGTGACTTACCTGCATGTAATAACGAGTCGTTCTTCAGCACTAATTGTTTCTCTATAATTTGTTGTTTCATGCTGCAAACTGTTTTGAACTGTACTAAGTAGAACATCAAAAGACTTTTTGCTCATCCTCAAATAATTATAAAATTTGTCACCGTGATTCCTAAGTTCCTTATACACCCTAACAAATTCACCACCATCTTTCCTTTTTAAATGATAATTAATAATCCACTGTGTCTTTTTTCTGTTTAGAATGTTCACTTTCAAACTAGTACTTTCGGTACGCAAAATTCGACGTGACACTTTCGACAGCGACATGCTTCTGTGCGTGGCTTCAACTAGACTGGTGGGTAGGACACAATATATTAGTACGGCCTGGTTGTATCTAGCCACTACCCACCACCTTCCACCGACTACCCTCCTAGCTACCCTCCAACCTCGGTCCGTGCGGCCTTACCTTAAATGACGAACTTCTTTCCAGACCCAAATTATACAGCAATTTAGCTGATATTGTCTTACGTTTCATACTCTCTAGTGTCAGTTTCACTTTTGATATTCAACAAATGTACAGGCAGATACTGATACATGAAGATGACTGGCCATACTAACTAATTCTTTGGAGATAAGACAACGCCAACCCTTTTCAAGAATTTGAGTTCAATACTGTAACGTATGGGCTGTCGTCATCTCCTTTCCTGGCTATTCGTACCTTACGCCAACTAGCTATTGATGAGGGTCTTAAATATACTCTTCCTCAAAATGTACTGCTGAACCACACATTTGTTGACAACATTGTATCGCGGGCAGACTCTGTTCAGGAAGCCTGCACTCTAAGAGATCAGCTCAATGAACTCCTTAGTTGAGAGGGTTTCAAACTAAAAAAGCAGTCAAGTAACAAGCCCAAGGTATCGGACGATGTGCCAGCTCTTCATCGCGAAAGTCCTAAAGTATTAGAGCTTTTTATGGGACCTGTGGGGAATGTTTTCGGGTTACAGTGAAACCCAGTAAAAGACGCCTTCTCTTATCACCTTAATATTCAAACTGATGCCCCAACACCAAAAATTTTGTGCTGTCTCAAACAGCTCGGATCTACAATCCCATGGGTTGGTTGCCTCCAATCATTTTCTGAGCCAAAATCCTATTACAGTCATTGTGGACTTGGAGTTTTGGTTTGGGATAATATTTTAGCATTCCCAGGGAGGGAAAAGTGGTATCAGTTTGTTGAGCCTTCACCCACACTAAAAACACTTAAGTCTGCCTTAGTTTGACGTCCGAATGTTGTTGACATACAGCTCCGTGGTTTCTTGGAAGCATGTGAGCAACCATACACAGCTGCTGTTTATTTAAGAAGTGTTGATGCTCAAGGGAGGGTGAGAGTACATATGATAATCGCAAAGTCCAAAGCTGCACCCTTAAAAATAGTCTCTGTGCCTAGACTGGAGTTATGCGAGGCTCGTTTGTTGGCAAATCTCCTTCAGTATTGCCATACCTTTCTTATTCAACATGTCAATGTCAGTGTTATTCATGCTTGGGTGGATTTTAATATTGTACTGGCCTGGATCAAGACACATCCTTACCAACTAAAGACACACATAGTGAATTGAGTCGCTTAGATCCAGGAGTGAGTCCCTCCTCAGCTCTGGAAGTATGTTGCATCGAAAGACATTCCATCTGATTGTGTTACTCGTGGCTTACTACCTCCTGATTTTTTCTCCCAGTATCTCTGATGGCATGGCCCTAGGTGACTTTATGGCCCTAATCATCATTGGCCTATATCCCACATAACTCAAGGTGTTAACGCTATCCCTGAGTTGAAATTCTCTCATGCGGTGTTGGTCACTACATATGAGCCTCTCGAAGAGTTTTCAGTGTTACAATACATTTCGTCTTGGTCTAAATTGGTTTGCGTTGTGGCATATGTAAAGAGTTTCATAGTGAACCGTCGCAACCAAGTTAGTCAACAAGCATCACTCTCTTCAGTGGAGTTGGAACAAGCAACGCTTCTGATGTGTAAGTGTCCCCAACAGGCTCATTTTCAAGGTGAGTTGAAATACCTTAAGGAAGGAAAACCTTGCTTGACAAGAATATAACAGTTGGCACTGTTCGTGGATCTGCAGGGTCTACTCAGGGCGGACAGGTGTTTGTCAAACACAAGCATAAAATCTTATCATCTCTCCCAAAGAGTCACCTACCCATCAAAGCCCTTGTTGACTGTCATCATTTGAAGTATTCAACTGTCGGCCCTCCACTTATGCAATTTCTGTTGTGCCAACATTTTTGAGTTATCTTAGCTCGATTTTTGATCAGGTCTAGAATTTTTAAATGTGTGAAGTCTTTTCGGTCTCGGCTCATCAACAACCCTCATTTGATGGTATACCTGCCAGAGTTACATCTGCAAGTGTGTTTGAGCACAGTGGCGTGGATTATAAGAGACCAATTTCCATTTTACTCAACAACATACGTCGTTGCATTATCCAAAAGGCATACCTATACATATTTGTCTGCTTTTCAACAAAGGCAGTACATACTGAAGTTGTTACTGACCTTACTTCTGGCAGCTTCATTGCAGTTCCGACTAGCTTCATACCAAGGTGGGGTGTATGTACCAACTTGTACTAAAATTGTAGAACAAATTTTGTCGGCGCTTCCCAACAACTTCACCAATCTTTCTAACAGCTACTCAGATCTCCAATTCTTTATGAATTTGTTATGTCACACTCAATCAAATTCCACTTTCTCCCACCAGGAAGCCCACACAAGGGAGGATGGTGCAAGGCGGCAGAAAATCGGCAAAATATTATTTAGGGCAAGTTGTAGGGGAACAGATTTTAACCTCTTAACTTGTATAACACTTTGCACCAGGATCGAGGCTATCCTTAATTCTATATCATTGAACTCAATGCCATCTGATCCTTCTGACAAGGGAGACCTCACTCACGGCATTTTCTCATTGGACGGACCCTTGTAGCCATACCCGAGTCATCAGACAACAATGGTAGCCTTTGTCTATCTCTAAGGTGAAAGTTGGTCTGTGCCATGGCCAACCAGCTATGGAAACATTGGTACCAGGAATATCTGTAGCAGTTGCAACTCCATGGGAAATGGCATACTTGTCAACCAGACCTCATTGTGAGATATCTAGTGCTGGTCGGAGAAGATTGTCCACCTCCATAAGGATGGTGCTTAGCCAGAGTTGTAAAAGTGTACCCAGTGAAAGATTAAATTGTCAGAGTGGCTGAAGTGTGAATGTCACAGGGACACTTGAGAAAACCTGTACACAAACTGTACTGTTAGCCTGTTCAGAGACTGCCCTACTCAAGACTCTGCCAAGTGTATATAGTGAATATGTTGACGCATGCTCACAGCGTCCAGTGCTGTGAAGCTGCCGCCTCATCCTGCCCGTTCCACATTTTACGTTAATCCTGCGACCCTAGTTTATCCCAGCACACGTCAATGAATTCTACCGTGACGCCATGTATTTTCAAACCTCTATTAAGTCTTTCCTTGGCCATTCCTTCACTCCCCAAACCAAGAGCAAGGATATTTGCACATTTTATTACAAGACGTCTTGCCGTCTGTAAATCAATAGGCGAACGGCCAGCCAATCACTACGGACCACATCGAAATGGGTATAAAAAAGAGACAGCAAGCCTCTGCAGTCAGTTGTTCGGGAAGCAACTCACACTGTTCGCTCAGCTCCAAACCACCGCGAAAGCAATTGTAATTGCTAGGTTTCAGTGTCTGCAACAGTAGATTTCTCTACCACACCACAACTATCAGCTCCAGGCTTGGAAGACCAACAACCAGACCCCTTTCAGAAGCGCCCCTCACGACAGTGAGCGTCCTTCACAGCAAGCTGTTTCGTCATGCCGTCTACCAGCCAGTTCCAGATATGTCATGACGCACACCGCCGACTATCCCCACAGGAATTAGTGCTCTATGGCTATCTTTCACACACGCCCTTCAAGCTTCCTAGGCACAGAGTGATCCCTATTATAGCTTATGCCATTAAACTAAGTTTTCCCCTCAACAATACTCTTCTTTATCACTCGCATCAACCTGTTATTGCCATTGTTGGCTTTCCCACTCTCTTTCACCCTTCTTTAACATTGAGTGCTGGGGTAAAAATTGCTGTCCTTTTCAAAAAGAATGAACATTTTAAGCAATTTTTATAAATATTTATTTTAAAATAGTATCAAAAATAAATAAAAATGTCACCACATAAAAAATTACAATTTTATTTTTCAAACAGTATAAAAAACATAATTTTTAATTTCTGATTTTGTGTATACTATGTACAAGTGTCCGAATAAAATTTACAATGCATGTTTTTTTTTATTGATAAAGAGAAAAACAAGGTTCAATACACACTGGAATCTTGCACACACTACATTGCCATGTCATATCCTTGTGTCCTACCTTTCCAGTTCTTGCTTTTCCTCTTTCAGAGTACACCTTGCAATTATTTTGCTTTAATTTTAATCCTTCGGTATAGATGTTTTGTCAAAAAAAAAATTTACAGAAAGTCTGACTGAACTGGCTCCAGAATCATCTTCAGGTTATTTTCAAACACTGCCAATTAACTGGCAATTCGCTTGACGAATGTTGCCACTGATATTTTCTTGGGTTTTACATGATTGTACAATATGCATATATTTGAGATGCGCATATGAATAATATGAAATAGTAACTTCTGCCACCATTTCACAGACCTGTGGTTGAATGCTCCACATGGCATAAATTGATCTGCAAGTTCCACACCAAATTTCTTAGAATTGTAACTTACTTCAGCGGTTGACTTGGACATCATTCTTCCTCTCCTGTCACCGTATGTCAATATTTCAGCTTTGTGTCTAGTGCTAAACATATAAACGCCTCTTTTGTCCTTCCAGCAGAGCACCATTACATTTCCCTTCTGTGGAAAAATGTTTCACCCTTCTGCAATTCTGGCTTCCAGAGTGCACGAGGCATACCGATGCTATTTTTCTGGACGGTTCTTAACAATCCCGTATCTTTCTTTTCTAGCTTCAGGGCTAACCAAGGGCATTTGTAGTAAAAGTCAGTATACAGAGTGTGACCATTCCCAACAAAATTATCAGCAATCGCACAACTATAGTACCTACAAAGTTCCATACATACCCAAATTTGCCATAATTTTGTTTCTGCGGCATGTACTGTTTGAAATTGAGCCTACCTCTGTATGCATACATCTAGTATCTATTGCGATATCTTCTCAAACTTAATACGATGTTTTGAATTTCTCTTGCAGTGTCTCAATGAGAGGATGCACTTTGTGTAATGGGACAAACCTAGACTCTCCTTTTTGCTTCATTTGCTCATTGTTGTTCAAATGAAAATTTGACAGGATTGATAAAAATATGTCTCTGGGCAACAAATTCTGGCAAAAGTCACAAGAAACTACTAGTGAAGTGCTCTAGTGGTCTTTCATGTCAGGCCTTTCAGACACACTCATATAAATTATTTCCGCCAGAAACTTTATTTCTCCAATTAATGCTGGCTTCCGTTCTTGCTAGTCTACTCTTCTGAGAAATTTCATTCACACAAACAATATACATAATAAAATGTATAGGTGGTTCAAATTTTACTATAGAAAAATCCACTATACAGAAGCTGTATTTATTGCTCTCAATATTTACGTATTGAAAGTCATACTTCCAATACGTAACAGGAAAATGCAACTAACCCATTTTTTTTTTTCTTTCAAGATAGCTGCTGAAGATGACGATGCAATGTGTGCAGTGTGTAATAAATTAGTCTGTGATGGAGACAAAGCCGTACTGCATGAAGGCTTTTGCAAAAAATGGCATCATGCTAAGTGTGTTGACATTACCAATAAAAATTACGTTATGATGAAAGCATTGGCCAAAAAATCAAAGTGGATCTGTATTCCTTGTACAGGCAAGCTGAACATTCTTTGCAGTAAAATTGGAAACAAAGTAGGTCTACTTTATTTGCATGACGCAGTACATGATTTGATAAAATTAGTTCAAGATCTTGTCAAAGCAAATCACTATAATAATAGTAGTGTTGATAAACTGTGTAAGACTTTAGAAGAAGAAGACAAGTAGAAAATTTTCAAGATGTCCAATTTGAAGAACTAAAAACCAGGTATGATACTTATAAACCATTCAAAATTGGATTCCTGTTAGTAAATGAACACAAAATACTTTATACTAATCTTTGGCTTCGTGGTAGTGAATGGAATTACAGTATTTCATGTTTGTTTATTTTTTTCTTGGTTATATTATGCATCTTCAGAGACACTTCAAGACATGATTTTATTAATTTGTATGTACTTTAAATAATTATTTAATTACGCCCCATAGGTTTTACCTATTATATAATTTACTTAAAAATTTTACCTTTAATTTTTTTTGTTCATTTAATTTTATTTATAGTTAGGACATACTCTCTCCAATTTTATTTGTTTAAATCTATTTTTCTTTTCTTTCACTTTGGAATGAGTTTTAGTGATGTGCCCTTTAAGCACTGACGAGGTTTCGAACCTCGGTGTGAAGGAACGTCCTTGTAGCCTCGACTTCGAGACAATTTCATGCTTCTTCTTCCCTGAATTTCGAATGGACGTAGAAGTATTTCTGCAGAACTCAGCCGTGATGGGGAGGGGGGGGGGGCGGTTCTCTGCCACCAACATAAAAAATAGACACTACAGGGAACGTTTAGTTTAGTAGGCATATTTTGCCGAAGTTTGTGTTGCTGTTTAAAAAAGTGGCCAGCATAATTTTTGAGAATTTAGTTTTAAGTGAGCATGAAGCCAGGGAGGGATTTCTCCATTTAAGGATAGTCATATTTACTGTTCCAATGTCATTTGCTTCACATAATTTTGTACTACTCAGTGCCAACAAATATTAATGAATTTCACGTGGTTGTGCCAAATATCTTATGTAAACGTGATTTTAAAGTGTTTTGCAAATGTATCTGAGACATTATTTCATGATTATTCTGAGTTTAGCATTGACTCCTATTTTTGCATAGCTGCATATTACCCAGAAGTCTTGAAAGGACTCTCATGCAAACCCTGAGCTTTATTACCTTGATTTCATTTTACTATAGCTGAGAGCAACATAACCCAGAAAGACTAAACTCTACTTTTATTCTCAACTTTAACTTATTTTCTAGGTCAGCATTTCACGTAATTTCAAATTTTGCCAAATTTGTGAGTTTTTTCAGGGTGAAAGAGCGAGAGAGCGAGAGAGAGAGAGAGAAATAAAGAGAGTAATTTAGTCCTGGACTTCAAATTCATAGCATCTATTTCTTTTCACTTTAAAATTTTTAATTTTTTCTAATAAATTTAATTTTTTTTCATCTTAACTTTTAACATGAAAGCCAGAAAGACTCCAGGTTTGATAAAGATAACTTTGTGAAAATTGTTCACCAAAATAAATTATATCTTAAAAAATATTACAATTTCTAGCTGCTGTATATTTTATATTTAGGGTTCAAAAAGTGCTTAAATAGCACCACTTTGCACCTAAAAATCAGAATTTTCCCGGGGGAGGACCCCCCGACCACCCTTCACTTTTAACTCTAGGTTTTGGCAAAATAATTTTATAAGGGAACTTTGTTACAACATTCGTTAGGGGGAGAGGATGTTCATCATATTTTCCGGGGTGATAAGCACTCCTGGTTTCTAACATAATGGCGTACCTAAGGGTTTCGTACTGGGGCCTCTATTGTTTCATATAATGATAAATGATCTTTCTATGTATGTTAACTCCAGCTGTGTCATTTATGCAGATGACACCACCCTTTTAAATGTTCAAAAATTATTAGGTATTTTATTAGATGACAAATTACGTTGGCTGGAACATGTGAACTTAGTTAACAAAAAATTAGCGAGAATTGTGTTCCTGCTACAAAATTTAGATTAATAATAACTGCTCATTTTGTCAAATGCTGTTATTTTGCTTTTTTTTTTTTCAGAGCATATTGTCCTATGGCCTAATATACATATGCCTAATATATATATGCTATCTGTACATGTAGCCTAGCTATGAAAGTTTTTAATTGGGTGCCACATAATATAAGATCTTTAACACGTGTCAAATTTAAGTATATTCTTACCAGATGACTTTGACTTCCAGAGAACACTTCCAAGAAATATGGAAGCCGCATTTATACAACATGCTGCTGAGAAAAATGTTTAGATGAGAAACGTAAAATTTTGGCCCCACTCAGAGTTACGGCTCCAGTGGCAGACCATCCTCTCAGATCGTCCTGGCAGATTTATTACGACTATAAAAACAAATTTCATCAACCGCTAAAATCATTAGTTTGAGTAGCTATTCTTGAAATTTATCACCAATGAATTTATCAACAGTCCAAGTTAATAAGGAAATTGAAAAGACTAACCTTATTTAAAAAAATATTTGCAAACATTTTAGGAATGTCAGCCTGTATGATTTAAGTGTCTTGGAGAGAAGTGTATTCACAGGTCATGGGCAACACCTTAATTATAAAGGAAAGGACATTATTGTTACAGAAACATGTAAACTCATCATGTCTCAAAAAGTGACAAATGTCATACCATTAGCCAATAATTCGGAAAACTGAGCAGCTTGTCTGATATACAGTTGGGGCCTGTAAATCAGATAAACATTGTTTTGACAGATAAATTACAAAAATCCCCTAATAATTTCGAAGATAGATCCAATATAAATTGTATCAAAAGAATAAATTGTAATAAAAGTAGCCTACCTATTCCAATGTGGTGTATTCTGAAGAATCTTGTAAATATGTAGGTGATAAAAAAAACACAACCATGTAAAATATGAGTTACTTGATCTAAATATCCTGCATCAAAATATAAGAGGTTTACTCAATAAACAGGATGAACTTCTTGTTTGTTTTCAATCTTTGATATTAGATCTTAATCTAAATATTAATATAGTTTGCTTAAGAGAACATCATCTGAAATCCAATTGTATAGAATTGTCTAATTTTGAAGGCTATAAATTAGCAGCAAGTTATTGTAGAACTAATAAAGAAAAGGGTGGTGTATGTATTTATGTAAAAAATAATTTAAGATATCATGAAATTGACTGTAGTAAATACTGTAGAGAACAAGATTTTGAATGTTGCACAATTGGAATCAGAGCTATTATTAAGATGTATATTATAATTTGTGTATACAGGACACCCTCTGGGAATATGGTAATTTTTTCTGATCAACTAGAGAATCTTCTAACTTTTTTTAAAATTAATGTAGAATTTATTATATGTGGGGATTTTAATATAAATTATTTAGTAGAAACTGAAGATACTTTAACATTAAACTCTCTTGTAAATGCTTTTAATATGGAACCAATTGTACTTTTCCCAACAAGAATTCAAAACCAATCTAAAACAGCAATAGATAATTTTTTCATTGATAAAACCAATAAGAACAATTATTCTGTTCTACCTATCGTTAATGGATTATCTGACCATGATGGTCAGCTTCTAGTTTTACCTATTGATTTAAATCTTAATTGTAGAGCAGAAGTAGGCTACATAAACACAGAATATACATTGGATAATTTATATAAATCCTTATTTACAGAAATTTGGGAGGATAAATATAGAGAAAAGAATTCTGATAACCAGTTTAACATATTCTTAAAGACTGTACTAGTTTACTTTGATTCGAATTGTCCTGTAAAGTATTTTAAAAATAAACTGATAAGCAAAAATGCACCATGGATGACTCAAGGTATCTTAATATCTTGTAAAAATAAAAGAAAAATTTATGAACAGGTACGGAGCTCCAACAATAATGTCAAAAAAATATGTTATAAAAAGTATTGTAAAATTCTAAATAAAGTAATAAATGTGGCTAAAAGGAATTATATTGCTGACAAATTATCAAATGCAAGTAATAAGATTAAAGCTACTTGGAAAATTATCACTGAAGAATTATCAAGATCATTACGATGTACACAGAATGAATCCATTGAATCAAATGGTAAAATTATTGAGGATGTAAATGAAATATCTGAATTATTCAACACACATTTTTTAAGTGTAGCCGATAAACTTATAGAACAAGTTAATCCTCAAAATGATCCCATGAATTTTGTTAAGCTCTTTTGTAGAAAGTTGTTTCCAGATATTACATTTTCTGGTACTACCATACATGAAATTGAGAATATTATTAATAATCTAAAATCAAAGGAATCTCATGGTTATGATGAAATTAGTAGTAAAGTTGTTAAACATTGTTCTAAGTCATTAAGTGCACCTATTAGTCACATATGCATTACGGTGCTAAATACTGGGATTTTCCCAAGTCGTCTTAAACATGCTTTAGTCAAGCCTTTATATAAAAAAGGCAAAAAAGAGTCACTAGAGAATTATAGACCAATTTCATTATTGACAACTTTTTCAAAAATTTTTGAAGTAGTTATATGTAACAGGATATTGAATCACCTAACATTCCATGAAATTTTGTCTGACTCAGTTTGGTTTTAGAAAAAAAATTATCTGTAATTGATGCAACATATAAATTGGAGTCTGTTATATTAGATGCTTTTAATGAAAAAAAAAAAAAAAATCAGTTGTTGGTATGACCTGTCAAAAGCTTTTGACTGTGACAATCTTAGAATTCTTCTGGACAAACTTGAACATTATGGTATAAGAAATATGTTTCTAAATTTGATATCATCATACCTTGATCTAAGAGAACAAAGAGTTGAAATTAATAATACAATGACTGCAACTAGTTCTTAATCTAGTATTGGAATAATAAAAAATTTTGATCCCCAAGGAGGGTTTTTTTGGGTCCTCTTTTTTTTCTAATATATATTAATGACCTACCACAGTTCTTAAAAGAATTTGCCACACCAGTATTATTTGCAGATGATACAAGTTTATTGGTTTCTCATAGTTCTATTGATGAGCTTCAGTTTCTATGCAATAAAGTGATAAATTTATTAAATAATTGGTTCTTGTCAAATTAACTAACTCTTAATATGGAGAAAACTAACATTATTCACTTTCAATTGAGTAAACCACTATGTTATCTCAGTATTAAATGTAATGACAATATTATCAATTAAGTATCCAAGACAAAGTTTCTCGGTCTTTATATCGACGAAAGACTGAATTGGAAAGACCATATCTCTCAATTAATATCAAAATTAAATTCAGATTGTTTTGCCATAAGGTGTATACAAAAAGTAACAGATGATAATACAAAGAGAATGACTTATTACAGCTACTATTTTAATTCTTTAATGACATTTGGTATTATGTACTGGGGAAATTCCATAAATGCAAACAAAGTATTTTTATTACAAAAAAAAGGCAATAAGAATAATCTCTGGAGTAAAACCAATGCAGTCATGCAAACCTTTATTTAAAAAATGGAGTATATTAACACTACCATGTGAATATGTGTATGCTATAGTTAAATTTACTTTAAATAACAAAGATAGGTTTCAGAAAAATTTTAATTTTCACTCTTACAATACAAGAATTAAAAAAAAAACTTAAATTTTCCTAGTAATTAATTAAAACTGTTTCAAATTAGGTTCCTTTTATTCTGCTATTCATATATATAATACATTTTTGAAATTTGGTCTTGATATAATAGCATATAATAGCACAAATTATAAAACATGTTTAAAACAATTTAAAACATTTTTTGTTATCTAATTGTTTTTATTCTGTGGATGAATTTATACAGTTTAAATAAAAATACAATTTAATTTTTTAAATTTTATATACTGTATTATTGTATTTAAATTTGCTATATGAGGCTAGTTTGTATTTTTTTTTTTTTACTAAACACACATTTTTATCTTGTTTTTGTGATTGACTATGTATTACTTTTATAAGTTTTATTTGGATAATTTTACCAATTTTTATCATTTTTAGATTGACCTATGTTCAGATTTCTGGTAAACATAATTGACTTATAGATCAAGTTTAATGATAATTATAACTGACTTACCTACAGGTGCTATGTTTTTTTTCCTCGACATTTGCAGAGACAGTATATGGGGACACTTGTGCCCAGATTTTGTATTATTATTCTATTTTTATTTTTTCGCACAGATTGTGGAGTGCAGAATGGTGCTAATCTGAATTGTGATGTATTGTTAATTTGTATTAGGCTAATGTTTGTGGTGTATTTTAATGTGTTTGTCATTTTATACTGATATGTATTTTAAATATATATATATATATATATATATATATATATATATATATATATATATATATATATATATGACTTGTTCCACATCCCCAGCAATTTGTTAGCTGGCATGAGAACCATGGAACGTAAAATTAAAAAAAATACTGGGGCTGCGGTTGGAGCAGTGGCAAGAGCACTTGACTCCCACCAAAATGATCTGGGTTCAATTCACATCAGGTCCACAGACTTTCGCACGTGGGAATCATGCCATATGATGCCGCTGGTCGGCGGGATTTCTCAGGTATCTTCCGTTTCCCTCGCCCCTACATTCTGGCACTGCTTCATACTCACATCACATCACCCACACCAGCTTGCAAACACTACTTAAAATTATTATTTTTTTACAAGGAACACTGGTGTACACCACAACACTTGAGATTCGCAAGAAATATTGATATTGTGAAGGATTATCCCAAAGGTAACATTAACTGTAAAATTGCACACGCCCATAATTAGGAATACTAACCAGCGTCTTCCGAACACTGCGTCCTCGTCCTCAGATTGACGTAGTAGCGATCCAACAGTGGATCGGCGTCGCTGAGGATGACGCGGGTTAACTTCTTGCAATGAGCGCGCTCCAAGAGCTGCGACACCTCAGGGCTGTAAGGCCGCCAACGTCCTTGCCTGTTCTCCCATTCCCACACGACCACCGCGTGCCCAGGCATCGTCACAGCCGCGACAGCATGACACTGTCCCCAATTTAAGTCACACTTTATGGACCTACTGATACAATACGCAGACCAACAACACCGTTACACACTAATCTTCCTAAAGTGCCACCTGTGAATTACACAATACACATCTCTGGTTCGAAAAATTAAGGTAAAATACATTTAACGCGAAAATCACACCAACGAGGATCCGCTCAACTTCGAGTAAATTAATCTATTTAATATTGTACAACGAGATTTAGATGTAAACAACAAAAAACATACAAACCCAAACTGTCACAACCACCTGATTGCCCCTCTTCAATGTAGCCAACATTACTTATTCTAATTTAGCAACACGGAGTTAAGAACTTCTAACCTCTAGTTTAGTAAACACGAAACGATTCTGAAATGAACAGTCATTCGAATGTAATGTAATCGAACAAAATTTGTGAAATACCATTTTTTTTTTTAAGTTTAGACAGACCTTTTAAGCCCTTCTCTACCGTTTATAGGCACAAACGTGATAATGTTTGAAATAGGTATCATTTTTTCATAAATAACTTTAAACTTTGGTATTAAATGTGGTGTGTAACCGGGGTCTATTCACTAACTTTTAAGGTAACTTTAACTTGAGAGTTACAGCCACTCACCTCCTTAACATTTAGGCCGGTAATTATAAACGTCTTTCGAAGTACAACCAATCTCCCTCCACCCAAATCTGGTGTTTTGCCATGGTGTTTTGCACATTGTAGACTTCTTTCAGAGAGCGGCGGATAGCCGGCAAACAACCATTCGCCACCAAGTTTCCACTTTTTGGGAGATTGCAGGTGAATGACGGCCAGACCTCATTCGGCGAATCACCAGCTGTTCTCCAGAAACCAGTTATGAAAAATGGCGAGGAATTTTAACGAATTCATGTGGCACATGGATGAAGTTATCAACTATTATAAATAAATAGACGACCAACGACATGCGCGACTACCCAAAATATATATTAGGGACATGGAAGATCCCTTTTCAACTGCAGTTCATCTCTGCGCGATACATCGCAAGCATTACATTCTGCAGTGATTTTCTTCCACATTTCCTTTTGTTGTAATTGGACACGGAGTCAGTTTTCTTATTTGTAGTTATGTTTTTGTTATCAGGTCAAAAAAATTGCTTTTTCTTTAGGAGTGTATCGCACTGTCTAATTTTTTTATCTTCCATAGTCAAACTTTTCCGCGGATTCCTTCAATCACTTCGAATATCTCACGTGTGCCCCACTACCACGGCCGTAGAAGAACAGGTCTGGACACTCGCCTGAATATTTGACCCCCTTGTTGTTTGGCTGTAGTTCACCAAGTTACCGAGAATATTGTGTTTTATTGGTGCTGATGTTACGGTGGTCGGACTAAACTCCGCCCACTTCCTTTCCGCTAAGATATACAATTTATCAAAACATATTTTTTATCAATTTATGAAATACTTTCTTCGAACACAAATTTAAGAAAAGGCTCCAGCAATCTTTATTTACTTTATAAATTTAACAATGAAAAAAAGGGGACGGAGTTTAAGTCCGACCGCCCGGAAAACAGCGCCAAAAAGTACGATATTCTCGGTAACTTGACGAACAACAGCCAAACAACAAGGGGGTCAAGCAAAATACATTGTTAGATAGGCGAGTGTCCTTTCTTCTACGACCGTGCCCACTACAAAGATAACAAAATTGTTTACAGACAAGGAAAACAAAATCGAAACAATTTTGTTTTTAAAGTTAGGTGTGTTCATAACAGTGGTCTTTGAGCACTTGAGTATATGTTCGCTGCTAAAAATGAAGCTGTGTTGCCAAATTTTATGAAGGAGAACCATCCAACTCCCATTCAGCCGGAGATCTCCTGGCGATCCATCGGCAGACAACTATAGTGTAGGAGGGGTGGAAGATCGCCAGCAAACTGCTGCGCGAATAAAGGCCAGGGGCTTGCCAGCAAGCCTTCGAAGGACGTTTATAATTATGGCCCTAAGTAATTTCCACCATCTTGGAGATTCCCCATTAACTTGAGATGTTACACACGTATCGAGAAACTGTGATAATACAATAATTTTATAATGTTATCTTAGTATCATGACCAGTATCACTATAGTAAAATAAAATGGTTTTATTAAAGGATGGAATCTTTCAACATAATTTTTACCAAGCCAGACATCCAATTAACTTGAAAATTTGCACACATATCGAGAAACGAAGACAATTAAATAACTTCGTTTGATTCAACCAGTTTTCATGTAGCTGGTGTATTGTAGTGTAGAGCAGTGCAGTATACCACATATTACCATGCTGTTGTAGAAACGCCAACAGTTTCGAATCAAACGATATTTTGTGGAGGACAGTGTAGATTGCTTGCTGGACGAATCAGCTGATATGCAAACACAATAATGTGTGGACGCTAATGACTCCGTGGTCGATGTGCCCCACAAAACTACTCACTCACAATAATGTGACTACCATAACCTCAATACATACAGGATTTATAGCAAAATATATAAAACACAACTCAGCCATGACTGCGAGGTAGGCATAAAGCAATTAGATATGCATTGATCGTCCATCAATGCATCGCGGAATCAGTCATGGCACCGCAGAGAGCGTATGGCCCAGCGAGGGCTCTTGTACTGCACAACCTAGCCATAACTGCGTGATAGGCGACAAGAACCTCTCACCTAAAATGGGACCGTGGGCACTCATGCCCGCCCATCGGGAAACTTAGGTTATTTCCCCTAGGTTAAGTAGAGCTAAGCTTAATTTAAGTTTATCTTTTACAGCTGGATCACGAGCCCTCCCTGCTCGTCTTTAATTTTCGCCTTCTAACACAACTAATAAAGCATGTTATACATAGCATGAATTCTATCTTTTCTTCCTAGGATGGAGAACCCACCTCGCATGTCTACCGTCATGGGTTTCCTCCCGCGACCTCGCGGGTTTACCATGACCCTCTACGGGATTAGCTCCCAGTTAAATCTGAGGGAAGCGCCAGGCCACAAACGGTGGCTTGGCGCTTCATAACCTCACAGTAGGCCATTCGAGCCATGTTCCTCCCTAACCCAAGCTGCATGCAGTAGTTAGAGCGTATAGGCGCAGGCCTGGCACGCTGCTACCCCTCCCGCTCCCTCCTAACTACTATTAGTTAGACACTAACCTAGGGTGTGCCCCTTCACGGCCACAAAAAAAAAAACAGAATAATTCATGTTGGTAGCTATTAGTGTACATCTACGTATTTGTATTTTCCTATCTCCAAGTCGTCAATTTGGCGGAATTACATAAAAAATAAATACTTATAGTATTAGTTATTCTGTTGTGGCATTTTCCAAATTGCTATGTGTTATAAACAACATCAACTTATGAAAATACTTTAACATTCATTTTATCATAAACAACCTGGTATAAATATTTCAAACTTAACTATTTTTAAACTTAGAGCACTTTGTAATTGCACCACACCAGTTATACCACCCCTGAGCTGCACAAATTACACTAGTGTAACTATACGAACTAGATTGACGTGCAATAGGTTTAGTTAATGGTAATATGGGTTTTATCACTGAGATCATCTGGCCACATTTTCGGCGGAATCAAGTATATGATACAGATATATCATCAGTCCATGTTGATTTCGGTTCAGAAGGTATACATACAATTAAACCAATATCAATACAGTTCCCAGCAAAATATAGCTACGGTACAGCTGAAAGATGAATGTTGTTATTAATCCTGAGTTGGGCATCGACTGTCCACAAAATGCAAGGCTGTACGGTTGAACATGCAGTCATTTATCTAGGTTCTCGGCTGTTTGCTGCTGGTCAAGATTACATAGCCCTTAGCCGTGTAAAGTATCTCGATGGTATCCTAATAGAAGAACTTGATTGCTCAAAGTTAACAGGGAGAGTCCCATGTAATAATTATGCATTAAATGAAGTGGTTAGATTACGATATATATCTCAGATAACATGATAAAATTTTCATATTGTACCTCAATTAAGAATGTTAAATATATGTTTCATATATGTTTTTGTGTGTTTTTTTATATATGACAAAAGTCTATTGTCCTAGTTACCTACTATGAAATATAACTCCTTTTAGAGACTTAAAATGTAAAAAAATATTAATTGTTTCAACTTAAAATTGAAGTGGTTTAAAATACTTTTAAAAAAAATTACTTTAAAGATCAATCGAACTAAAAAGTCCAAAATAATTTATAGTTTAAAAAACTAAAATACATGCTTTAATACAAAACCACACAAAAATTATAAAATCATTTCATTTAGTTTTAAATAAGAATAGAGTAACTATCAAAAAATTTATTCTATTGTATAAAAGAATGGGGTGCTTTTCTCATACATATGAAAGTCATGAAATTGTTCACAGCATTTTGATTGTGGTACATTTCCTTCCCTGGAGGCTCAACGGTATTGTGTACCATAATTTTCTGCAACACATCTTCCCAGTTTTACTAGATAATGGACCACTAGCCATCAGATTCAACAAATGGTTTCTGCGTGACTGTACCCCAGCCCACGACACCTTCTGTGCGACATCTGTACGTCTTAAATGATCGCCTGGTGTGTTGATCGTTATGGTCTGGCCCGCCTGGCCCACTCGTTCGACGGATCTCAACTGTTGAAAATATTTTATTGACAGAATATTAGGTTGGATGTTGTGGTATGGCTGCCTGGTTTTAGATTTAGATTTTAGATTTAGTTTATTGCATCTTTGGATCTTTTTTTGTGTACATTTTTGCACAAAGATATCGGACAAGTCATATTTACAATATACAATCAAACGAATAAAATTACATAAGTTATACATTTAAAATTATACACTAAAAGAGCGAAATTCAACATTTCTTGTCGGTTCGGGCTCGCACATAGGCTCACGTCAGCATACTTCATAGTCTCCACATGTAAAAAAAAAGAAAAAAGCAAGAGAAGAAACAGAATCTTAACCCAGAATAAATATCTTAAATAAGTATCTACACTGTCATAGATCCACTCAAATTCTCATCGACTGTGTAAAAAGCATTAAGGATCAAGAAATCTTAAAGGTGTTTTTTGAATATTTTTGTGTTAGCTAAACATGCATCTTGCAGGTGGCTTGGGGAGTTTGTTGAACAACTTGCAAGCTGTGTATGAAGGACCTTTTTGCTGTAAGGTCAAGTTGACAAGAGGCATGTGTAAAAGGTTTTTACTTCTAGTGTTATGTTGACAAAAATGTTCATTTGTGTGGAACAACTTCTGATTTTTGGAGATGTATGTCAGCAATGTATAAATATATTCACAAGCTAAGGTCATAATTTTGGAACTTTTAAAAAGGGGTCTACAGGATTCAGTCTGTTTTCTCCCGTGAATTATACTTACAGTTCTCTTCTGCATACTGAAAACATTATTTCTGTCAGAGGGGTTACCCCAAAACATGATACCATAAGTCATAATAGAGTGAAAATATGCAAAGTATACAGTCAACACTGAACCTTTGTTTAGTATACCTGATACGTTACGTAGAGCGAAACATGCAGAGCTCAGTTTTGGAATGATATATTCAATATGTGTTTTCCAATTCAGTTGACAATCAACATATAAACCCAAAAATTTTGTGTCTGTGGCTTTATTGATTTCTGAAGTGCTGCAATGAACATTTGTCGTTGGCTGATAACTATTTTTTGTTGCAAACTGTAAGAAATGGATTTTTTCTGTATTAAGGTTTAATTTGTTTCCTATAAACCATACATCTAATTCTGTAAAAGTGGTGTTGGCTAGTTGATTAAGTTCTTCCTCTGATTTTCCTGATATTATGATACTAGTGTCATCTATGCAAATAAGGTAGGTATAGAACAATTGTTTAGGCAATCAGGCAGGTCATTTATGTAAACCAAAAATAACAGAGGTCCGAGAATTGAACCTTGAGGAACACCATGTCTTATCTTACCTGGTTATGAATGAACAATATTTGAGTCTTCCGTAATGCAAACTTGTTGTTGTCTGTTTAATAAATACGAATATTTGAATTTATTAGTTCTTCCATTTACACCATAAAATTGTAGTTTTTGAAGAAGCAGGTCGTGATTGACACGTGGCTTTGGTAATCACGTGTGCCTCGATGTCAACTGTTGTAGATATTATATCCACAGAATACTGGTAAATGTAGAGTCATGAGAAAATAAAACCTAATCGAGAAACTAAAATTTTTCAATTAATTTGTTTTCATGTATTGATGTTTTAGTTTCTCAACAAAATAAAATATCTTACAAACTACTACCGGACACGTCTATGCTAATTACACAAGCAAAAAGGCGAACAATAAGCTAGTGGTATTGTGGGCTACTAATGCACGTTTTGGTATTATTTTTGCTTAATTATTAAAATTTATTGTTTCAACATGCATTGTGTAAGATTTATATTACTTTCCTTATATATTTCATTTTCTGCATTCAATGAACATACTCCAACGAGAAAGTATTCCCAAAATTTTCTATGTTGGCATCGTACATCTGAAAACCATCAAATGTAGTGTGCTACTCTCTGGTGGCCTAGTGAGTTGTTACAATAAGAAATTCTCGCAAAATTGCTCAAACTGTCCGGTATTGGTATATATTGTATTTGATAAAATTAAAATGTTCATCATAGACGTAATATATAATTACTCTAAGATGTTCATGTTTCATAATTGGGTTTTTTATTTCTCTCTATTGACACCAAAGATAAAGTACACGAGACTATTATTCATAGTCGTTTTTGACCCGGACTAGTGCGGGATTATCGTCGGACTAATTTTTGTCTTATTCATAGACGCGGACTATATCTAGTCCGACGTTACTTGGCGTTTATGAATAAGGTAACACTTGGTCCGGACTATAGGACCAACCCTGGACTAACTGGCACAAGAGGATCTCAGGATCATCTCGGAACTATCTCACGACTATGAATAAGGCCCAATGTGTTGGAAAATAATAGAGTCACCAGGGGGCCGATTAAATATCACCACTTGCGTTTTGCACCGACGCAGCGCAACGCAAGTTAAACCTGCGCTGCACCTGCACCTCGAGTCGTAGTTGGAATTAAATATACACGAAAACGCAAGACGCAAGGGTCGGAGTCTATTTTGGCTCGGCGCAACTACCTCCCCTCCCGGTTAGCAGAAGCCAATCAGAAAATTTGTAACATCATCCTCACTGCCACGTGGACGGCAAAAGCTGACTGCACACCCGCGTGCTCACATGCAGATATAGCTTCCATGTAGCAGTGAATAATTTCTGGCGCTAAAAGTAATGTTTTGGTTATAATTTTCGTAACCTCAAATTGTGTAGTTTTCTTGTGCTTATACAATGACGTAAGAAATGTAGTTTCATATCAAGTTGTAAAGGAAAATTGTCACAAAGTTTTCATTATAAAAGTATATGTCGTAGTTGCGTTTTGAAGTTTGAAAAATTAATTTATCTAGTACGGTATCGTGGTAATTATGTGTAGTGGATGCGTGTGTTCAGTCTTATAGAATGAGATTGTTCGTGAATAATTAAGTACTATATTTATGGAGAGTAGCATTTTTGTAACACAATTGGAACACATCAGAGTGGTTTTCGTCTGTAACCAGTTTTTAGCTTAATGTTGCTAACGGAAAATAAAGTGCGACTCGATTAGAGCAAA
The DNA here is from genome assembly GCA_003012365.1 of Medauroidea extradentata. Taxonomy (NCBI): domain Eukaryota; kingdom Metazoa; phylum Arthropoda; class Insecta; order Phasmatodea; family Phasmatidae; genus Medauroidea; species Medauroidea extradentata. The sequence goes on along the minus strand of PNEQ01115227.1, from coordinate 452 downwards.
AATTATGTATACATTTTATATTTGTACTGGTATTAATTTGAGTGACCTAGTTTTGAAATTCACGTCAGTTATTTTAACTTGTGTGGCATGGTATTTGTGAGTGTCGGCCTACTACTTATTGGGCTATACATTTGGCATTTGCCTTCCAGTGAGTCGTAAATTACTCAATCGTGATACATTGATTATTTCTAAATAATTCATTGCTAATGTGTAGTGAATACGAGTGGCTTTCGTACACCTATACTACAATAAGTTTAATTAGGTCTAGATGATTGTAAGTTCAATGTTCACTGAGATAGGGTGTGATATGTGTAGACAGCAAGTCTCACGAAAGACTTAAAACTAAAATGATAGCCCTCCCGTTTTATACAATAAAGAGAATCCCAACAGAATCACTCTTAAATATAAAGCAAGTGTAATGTGGAAACAAGTCGGCGAGAAAAATGTGATGT
>PNEQ01115222.1:0-22023 GCA_003012365.1 Medauroidea extradentata | reverse complement strand
GAGTCAATAAATCGTCGCCATTACACACTGTACCATCAACAAGTTGAATTCTGGGCAATATCTGCATTGTCCGTATACAGAAAAGTCGGGATGAGCTCAACTTTTTCTGTACAGCTCGTCCGGAAAAAATCAAGCCTTCTGATTGGCTGTTCGGTTTCTGGATAGTCCGGATCTGCATGAACTGTGGACGTGTGAATCCACCTTTACTATGGTAATAAACAACATTTTCCGGTTACTAGTGTTACCAGTATGATGGATGTGGTCGTTCCCCTTCCGTCTCAAGGCTTCATACCCCCCGCCATAGAGCATACCTTATGCTCCATCTGTATGTTTCTTTAATCATGCTCTAATCTCTCACTGTAATGGATGTTTTAATAGAACACACAGCAGTGCCACTATCTCTCTATTACCTACAGTGTTAAATAGATATTTAAGTTTGATGAAATTAAATTTGTTATTTTTCCAATGCATGTTATACTTCAGTTCCGCTGCCTGTAAATTAAGTTCGTACGTTTTTTTTTGTACGCAAAAATTTTGTTCTGTAACTTTTAAAAGTTTTATCTCCGCGTTCAAAGATCTTTAAAAATTTTGCCTTTTTTATTTTTTAATAAAATACGATCCTATGCCTACCTGCACTACCTTTACGGGGGAAAAAAATACTATCCTGGCATTGCTCAAAGTTGGCAGTGGCCTTGTACGGAACCTACGTCTTGGCACGTCGTGGTGGGTGTGTCAAGGGAATATAGCTGCGAGCAGTGTTTGGTATTCGTAAAGGCGCGAGAGTGCGTTGCGACGAGCACACACCGTGTCCTGCGAGCCAACAAGCGAGGTAGGATGGGCCTAGAGTAGAGACAACAGAATCGCAAACTAGGGGAAGGAGCGCTGTGTTGAAATATCGGTCGTGTGTATATTTCATGCGCAGACACAACACGGCCAGTCGTGCTGGGTTGCCGTGAATAATACAGGCGTGTGCCGCTAGGCGCGCTGCGGTCGCCGCAGTCCATCATGATGCACGCGAGCTCTGGCTTGACCGGCGCTAGACACTGCGGACAGCGCAGTCAAAGGTCGCGGTCACATGCAACTATTTACACTTTAAACCCTTTACATGCTGCTCCCAGGGGTACAACAACTCCAATTTCAGAAAAAGGGGGCAAACGTAATCATCGCTGATCTAGTTTTCATCTTTAAGGGTAGAGTGCTAGACAATTTTATTGTATTTTCAGTTTTAGAGCCATATCCTCAAATTATTTTATCAAAATTTTCTCTTCGATCTTTAAGGGTAGAGTGTTAGACAATTTTATTGTATTTTCAGTTTTAGAGCCATATCCTCAAATTATTTTATCAAAATTTTCTCTTCGACAAAGCATAGGGTATATTCTTGTTAAACTACTTGTCATAAATAATAATGGAATCTATCATTAATTTGTCATGCAGCATCACTGCAAGAGTATTACAGTTTAACTTTCAAGAATCCTCTTGCAATGATCCTGTATGACAAATTAATAAAATATTTCAATATTATTTATGCCATACAGTTTACCAAGAATAAAAACAATGGTTTGTCGAAGAGAAAATTTTGATAATATCATTTGAATTAATATTAGGGCTCAAAAATTAAAATTTAAATAAAATAAAAACATAAAATAAAAATAAATAAATAAATATAAATAAAATTGTGTAACACTTCCCTTAAGGAGGCACAGCAGTCACCCTCTTGGATAATATAATTTTGCTTCCGTAAAATGTATTTTAATTACGTAGGGTAAACAGACCATACAAGTGATATACCTTACTATCGTGATAAACCACTTTGCAGGCTTCACAAAATTATGAAGGATCAGCACAGATAGTTCACTATATTACCAACAGAGAGCAGGCGTGTGTAGTTTTGGCAATAACTTACCAATATATCAAATATAAGATCACCGTTAAAATGTTTAACATATATCTGGTACTGAAGTTCGAAGTCTTAATATCACGAAGTAATGCAGGTTTACCATATTAGACTGGTAAAATAAAGAACATGTAACATCATTGTTAGAGATGATGGGTTATCGCGGGAAAATTTGACTGTTTGCTAGGTTTAAAACATACGTTTAGTTTATGAAATTATTTCTGGCTTTCGCGTGCCCGCGGAGCTGTTATCTTATTTGACTGTGCCAATAAGAATCCCGATATTGTAATATTTGATGCCTGTTATTGGTCTGCAGTAAACTTCGTTGTGGCAGACGTATAACGCCCAATTATGTCACAAGAAACTACAGTGTTTCAAAGGTTATGTTGGCACAAAATATTTTCATGATATACCATCATCTCAAATTATTGTATGTAGACAGGTAGATAGTTGAGGATTTGTCCCTGCTTCATGTTTTCAGAAAGAGGAGGGGGGGGGGGCATTCAGGCTACTCTTGCTCCCCCTCCCTTTTTGTCGTGGCGCCTGAGTACCATTCAGGGCGAGGTGGCGCAACGGTAATAATCTAGGCTCGCATTCGGGATAATCCGGTTCTCGATTCCCAGCTGTAGCTTCCATTGCTTCCCGGAATCGCTCCAGGCGAATGGTGAGTGAGTGAGAGATTTTGGTGGTGGGATGACATGATGTGAGTATGGAGCAGCGTCGGAATGAAAGGGCGGGAGATACGGAAGATCCCCGAGAAAACCCGGCGACCAGCGGCATCGTCCGGCACGATTCCCACGTGCGAAAATCCAAGGACCAACCCCGCCGAGAAGCGAGCCCGGATGGTCCTGGTGGGAGGCGAATGGTCTGACCAACCGGCCACCGCGGCCTCCTTTGAATAACGAGATATCTCCGTTGGTACCTGGCGCATGGGCGGTGTAGTAGCGAGTCGCGAGAATACTTTCATTTTCGGTTAGCTACGAAAAGAACACACATTTGAAGCTACTCTTCTCACGTTTCGAAAATTCAGCACGCTTGTTAGAAACATGATTTTGGGGCCTCTCAAAATGGCTAGAAAGTGTATTTTTTTTTCAAAAGACTGCGGTAGCTACGAAAATACGACCTAAATTCGTAAAATGTAAACGATACGCGTGCATTGGCCTTTACTTCAAACTGTCAAAAATAAAATTTTAGGATCACCGCTTAAAGTCACATAGGAAAAAGAGTTCTACGAAAACCTTGCACGCTAGTTTACGAGTGCGTGGTAGATAAATAAACGCTGAAAACATCAATCGGTTTCTACACATTTTTCGAAGCCATTATGCCCAATGACAATCCTAGATAATGGTGTTTGACAACTTTATGAGTAAATATTTATCCATAATTACTAATTCGTTACGCGTGATCTCTTGCGCCGCAGTTAAATGCACGAGGTTCCGGCGTCAGAGATTGTGCCTCAGAAGTTCGTAACACTGGAAACTATTTTGTTTTAAATGTTGGCTAAACAGTTGCGTTGAATTACGTACCACGCCAGGCGATATGTTTCTCGTGAAGCATGATACTCAGCTTCAAATCGCTCCGCTGTTTCCACAGGTCGAACGTGGTAATTTGAAAACGGCACACACTCCTCTTAACATATGCATGGCCGACTATTTCCCCACTTTCTTGCCTTGTACTAAGTCGTATGCCGTCGTCTCTAGTGGCCTCGCCGTCGACCAAACGTAAATCCCACTCTCCTTTCACATTTCTGTATCCCGAATATACTCGTGCTCGTACGAACCGCTAGAGGCCTGATATCTTGGTGGAAATAGTTTTGCACCAACATGATTCAGTGCCTTACGCGCACGTCTATAGCTCTGCTTCATAGGCGCAACTAAGGGGGGGGGGGCACTAGGGCACAGTCCCCCCCCCCAAATAAATAACCAACCAAGGTCTTAAAAATTACAGTTAATTCAATATTGAATAACCAGTGATGTTTAGCAATGAAAACTGCTAAAATAGCACTATTTTGCACCTTGAAATCCGAAATTTTCCAGGGGGAGGACCCCCGGACCCCCCGCTTGAAGATGTGGTGGGTGATCCTTTATGATATTCGCAGGATAGCCACCCTTCCCCGCCTGAAATTCATAAATTCTGACTACGTTACTGATTACAGGTAGGGGTAGCTTGAATATAACAGTATTAACAAAATTGTGCCCTCCCCAAATGTACATTCTAGTTGTGCCTATGCTCTGCTTCATGGTCAGTAGGCGTATTTCAGCGGTTCAATTGTTCACAATATGTTATCAAGCGTTTGCGGAAACTATTTGTATTTACAAACGAACGGTAAAATGCAAATATTTCAGTGAATATAAATGGCTACCAACATGGAGTAAAGAAATAATGTATTTGCTAATACCTTATCACTATCAGGAATAGAACTGGACTGTATAAAGGAAAACACTTCTTCACGAATACGTTTGTTTTAAAATAGACTGCTGTCACTATTTTTTTGTCGTGTACAACATAATAAATATTGTAGAATGAAAGCTATTATGCAGCTGCATAAAACTAAAAATTAATATTGCGTAATTTTATTTCAAAATTACTTAAGTCTCGTTCATATTGAGTATAAATACAGTTTGTTTTGAATTCAGATTAATTCGAGATAAAACAGGAAATAATGGTAAATGTAAACACCCTGTGAACAAACTCTGTAACCGTCCTCCTGCCTCGGTTGCCAGAAACGTGCAAACACCCTCAGCTTGTTTGCAGCATGTTTGCAAACACCCTTGTAAACAGGAGCGCTACAATGCTCTGTTCACAGGTACCGCTACCAATTGAGCGCTAAAATACGCCTAGTGATTGGACGTTATTATCTCTAGCGCCTTGGTGTTCAATCAACAAATCAGTGACGTGTAGTGTCGCAGTAACCGTTATACGTAGTGACCCATGTTCTTCGCGAAAATAATTCTGCCCCAGTTTGTTTCAGTGACTTACGTGCACATCTGCAGTTTTGCTTCATGGTTATTGGCAGCGTGTCTTGCGAAGTGCCGTATCTCATTTGACTGAGCCAATTACAATTCCGTTCCTACAAAACCATACGTATGTGATTTGTTGGTAGACTCCCTATGCTCGTGAAGTTAAAATATCCGCAATCAGTTGAGACATGCAAAATTCGCGTTATAATTTGGTAGCAGACTAAACTTCACTTTCCTATACATAACAGAGCATAATCTGCTATACAATTGGCCACGAACTTTTATGTGTTGTCATTTACGTGTGTTACGTCTTTACAGAGATTGGCCTCTCTACCGTGTAAGCATTCTCCGCGGCAAGTCACGACAATATCGGCCAGCGGGAGACGTCGAACGAGCCTATAGTCACTTGGAGTCTAGTCAGCTGTCAGAAAATAATGCTAATTTTGTCTCTACTAATCAGTGACGACGAAGCAGAACTGCAGATGTACACGTGCAAGGCACCGTAACAAAGTGGGACAAACTTCTTTTCGCGAAAAACACGTATAGAGATGAGAAAAATTCGCGGGTTCACTGACACGTAGGCTAGCCTGCAAGGACATCTGTGTATTCAAGCAGACATTATCTGCTCACTGGCTGCTCGATGACGCAGTGATATGAGCCTGCATTTAGTTGCTTCTATACAATTGGCTAAGTGACTTCCAGGAAGTGTCAAATAAGTTCCGGGATAATTGCGAAAGCGGCATGAACTTACAGTTGCTGGAATCCTAGCATAGGGCCAAAATAAAACGCGAATTTTTCAGGTCTCTGCCTAATTATTCTTGAAACAGTCATATGAGTGAAGCTTCTGCCCAAAGATACGCTGCCAATAACCACGAAGCACGGCTGCAAATGTGCACATAAGACATTGAAACAAACTGGAAAAATATAACATGAGATGAAACCAAACAGAATCCTCAAAATATGGGGGAGGGGGGGCTGTTGAACAGTGGTGGCTCGTGGGTTGTTGTTGCCAGGTGGGGCTGCAGATAGTCGGAATTGTACACTCTTGAAGAATCAAAATGAAATTTTTGCCGGCTACTAGATGTGTTGTGACCACTCAGTAATAAGGGGCACCTGCACATCAGCGTGTCAGTGGCTGTAGAGTCGACCAACGCACAACCTTGTACAACTCTTGGCGACTGCAACCATACCTGGCAACAAACCACGAGCCGCCGTTGCTGTTGAATAGCCTTAAATGCTGGAGACTCCTGTGGACGTGATCGCGGATTCATCACTGAGCTTCAATCGATGAATCGACCAGTCATTCAATTACATCGATCTCTCGCGGATGCAAACACACGAACTGCTCTTTGTTTGGCAATTAGCTGCAGCTAGCAGGCAGGCAGACAGTCCTCGCGCGAGTTCACATGTTTCACGCCGTATCCCTTCATGGGCGGGGATTCGATTACTGGTAATTTCATCAGAACTTGGCGAGTGCTGGCTGATTCCGGCTAACAGGGTAGCTCTAGGCTCGCAGACATAACGCCTGCTTGTCGACGACTGTCGTGCCAGGGATGTCAACCGTCCCGATAGTTGGTCATGTTCTGCGTCCAATAGCGGAGCGGGATTATATTGCAAGGCAAGCGACATTACTACACCCAGTTATTTCTAGTGGAAACAATTCTGCAATATCTTGCTTCAATACCTTGCAAACACTCTGTAGCCCCACTTTGTGGCTATTGCTGTAAGTAAAGACATTGTTATCAGAGTTTAACGTCTAGGTCTTTAGCGCTTCTGAGGGGTGACAAAATGTTATCACGGAGCGGCGCCGGAACGAAGGGACGGGGAAACGGGAGATCCCCGAGGAAACCCGCTGAACAGCGGCATCGTCCGGCACGAATCCCTTGAGGTTATTGTCTGCGTGCTAGAGCACTCTCCTCCCACCAAGGCGATCCGGGTTCGGTTCCCGTCGGGGTTGGTCCTCGGATTTTCGCACGTGGGAATCGTGCCGAGAGGGCCTGGATGGCGCTCGAACTACGTGCAGCGTGTTCGGAGTTACGTTTTTTCTCAGAGACCAGTAAACGTGCGTCCACAATGCTTATCTACGAAGAGAAAACACACCTCAGACTACTTGCGAACGTGACTTTCAAAACAACACGCACATTGGAAGCATTATTTTAAAGCCCTCAAACTTGACTAAAATCGGCTTTGCTACAGTGACGCGTTCAGTAAAAGAATTGAGTCCCACAGTGAAAACGATCTGGAGGAAACATTGTGCGCGCGTTTACTACTCTGGCCGTAGAGGCGATATCACAATACATTTGCCGGCCGACGTCGCTCGTAGCGCCTCATCGATGTTCGCCTCACAGACACACAAACATACCCTTCACCAGGCGGCCGCCTTAAGATCACGGGTTCCTATTTATGCTGTATTTGCGAGTTTATTTTTTAAATCCTGAAAGGGAGCAGATTTCGCAAATCCGTTACACAGAAATGTTGGAAATTGTTTGACTTATATAAACTATTTTTTTTTTCAAAACATATGTTTCTGTAACGTTGGCTAATTATCGACTAAATTTAATTTTCTTAAAGTCAATAATCAACCAAAACTATAAAAAAATATGTTTTGGAAAAGTTAGGCTACGAAGTACAAACAATTACCGACAATTCTATGTAATGGGTTTGTGATATCTGCTCCCGTTCGGGATTTAAAAAATAAAACTTACTAAAATAGCATAAATAGGAATCCGTTGCCTTAAGCTATGTACTGGTCCCGCAGCCAAGGAAAGGTTTTGATAGAGTGGCGCAGCGGACGTGAAATGGTATCTACTGCGCAGTTACCCGCCCCACATTTCCCCTCCCAGCCAGTAAGAGGGAAAATGACGAGCCCTGAGTGTGTAATTAGCAGCTACAACCAATCAGAAGATGCGCACACCTCCGCTGATTAGGCACAGGAGGAGGAGGAATTTTCCCCTCTGCACGTCACCTTTCCTAGCTCGCGTGTCCAGTATGTATCTTGTAATCTATTCTTACTGAGTGATAGAGATAAGATAGTTACCTCCGGAGACGACACAGCGCAGCAGAAGGTGTGCGCCCTCAGAGTATGGTCCCAGTACTGAGGACCGCTGGACGCCGTCAGCACCCACAACTACCAGGCTGCGTGGAGGAACTGCAACAACAACAACACACAATAGCTACATGTACAGAAGACAAGTGACCTGCGAGCCCGATCACATAAATAGCATGGTGAAGGGCCGGGCATCACATACTGGTGCAGTTTGGTCACGTGTCTCTGAAACATGTTGTATGTGCGGTACAAGTATAAAATATTGAACTTTTTCCTGATGACCAGATGTAGGAAGAATTATTTGCTAAACATATGATACCGCAATAAATGTTACACCCTGATTCGTATAACTAGAGTTAAATTTGACAACAGCTTATTGACAAAATGAAAGACCAATCTTATAGGACAAATGTGGAAATTGACTTCTTAGGACTAAAAATGTCGACTGACGTAGCATCAAACATTTACGACACTTAAAAATCGTGTCCTCAGAACTCACATTATTTTGAAGTTAGGCTATACCAAACAGGATACATCACACCTGTAATAAAAATAGGTAATTAAAACCGTAAATACGCATAGTTAATAAATATTTTTTAAAAATTTGAAAATAATTGCAACACTTTAAGAGCGCGAGGTATATAGCTCAGCGCTAAAAGCTTAAGCTTATAATTGTAGTTTTCTCGAAGCAAATTTACCAAAGTCAGAAAAACAAAAATCCAGGCAATAATTTTTGCCAACTTTCTGAGCAAAAATTTTTCTCGAGTAACGTATATCTGAAGAACGATCTCTGACGCCAAAATATCGTACATTTAATTGCGGCGCAAGACTTCATGCCTAACAAATGCATCGTGCTGGGTAAATGTTTGATCATAAAGTTGGCAAATATCATCATCAAGGATTGTTGTTTTGTAGTTTTTCTGCATTGACTTTGAAAACCGTGTTGATTTCAATTGTAGAACTCAGCGCTTATTTATTTACCTCGCCATCTTAAGTTCCATGAGGGGCTGCACCCCACTCAACTGCCCCCTCCCCCCTCCCACACATATTAAAATAAAATGCAATATTCTTGTTTCATAAGCTATTTTCCTCATTATATAAACACTGTATTCGTTCTGTACATCTCGCTATGATATTATGAAAACAGTTACGACGTTCTCTCGTGTGTAGGCCTACATTGCGTGCCAGTTTAGATGGCGAGTGGCAGCTACTGAGTGAAGGGCACCAAGTAGCCTATAAATACCAGAAAGAATTCGACCTATGAGATTTAGCCATTCGAACTTAAAATTGTAGTAATATTACATGCAACACATTCCCGCCAACTTACATGGTGCGTGCTGTACCACACAGGTAACACGGGGTTTATCTCGACAGTAACAAATGCTGGAAGTTTGTTTCGTGGCTTATTGAATTAGTCGCAAACTGCTCTCGTAGGGCGTGCAAGAAAATACCGATCTTAAGGCTTCTGCCTACCTCGGAGCGCGGCGGGAGCAAGGATAGGGTTTTACATGTTAAACTAAATTCCGTGTAGCTCTTTCACCCTTTGAGATATCGCTTTCGGATGGAAACCATTTTCTGCATTGAGAAATTTTACTACATTTACTGCTACGTAAACGAAAAATGTGAAAATAATTGTATGAATACAGAGTTTCGAGTGTTTAATCGGCACGAAAACACTTATTTGCTCATAGTTTTCAGGGTATTGATATAACTTGCTAAAAGATTCCGTAGCTGTGTGGGCCGTATCGTACTGAACAAAAAAAGTTAGTGGTGGCATATATGGAGGTTTGAAAGTGACTGAGATATTTAGGAATATAATTTAACCTGTAACGCCCTATCCTTGCTGCCGCCGGAGCTCTGAGGTAGGCAGAGTCCTTAACTACTTCAAGAAGATAAACATCACGTACTCTGGGTGTCTACTGCCGCCCGTCTTTGCTTTCAATTCCACTATTCAGCAAAATCATTTGCGACGAAAGTTATCACGGGGTGCCTACCGCCGCCCCTAATAATCGAGACGAATAGCTGATAATTAGAGACCTTCGTTCTGCCTCGACATCCGCGGTCAAATGCCTCGACCCAACTCTATCGCGGCTCTTCTCTGTCTTGGCGGGAAACAACCCTCCCAGTCCAGTGGTCACGAGGGGGTGCCTCCGGCCAATCAGTGTCGAGCATCCTTCAAAGCTCCGCCCTCAGAGAACAGATTCCGTCACAATTCTCTTCGCCTTCTTTTATTTTCCAATTACATTTTTCATTTAAAATTAAAATATTTTAAATAAACGCCTATAGCTGCACGTTATACGGTATATGCAGTTTCGACTCTACTTTTGTTTCTGCTATATTTGGTGTTTACCTTTTTTTTGCCAGCTTTTACTTTCATCATCTGGTTATGCCAGTTTACCCCGGTATTGAGCTTTGTTAGTTCAGAGTTGATCGAATTAAGGCTCGAACAAAGCTCCTTAAACTTCGTGAGCGCGAGCAAACTTCTTTAAAGTCGTTTAAGAAAGGACAGAGTAAAAGTCGTACCGTAAACTAGTTAAACGGGTTAGTTTCCACAAGCACACAGGGGTTTAACTGCACGCTGCGTGGTGAACTACTGACAGAAAGACCTCGTGCGCCTGCAACATGGCACTAGGCTACCCGCCAAGCAGCTACTTGCACAAACGTCGGTCTGGGTTGCAGGAAACAGAACAGCTGCATTTATCTCTTTACAAACTAATTCTGTAATGTACAAAAAGTCTGTATATTAAAAATACATAGTTTGTTTCCAACCAATTTATTGTAAATTTTACAACGATTGTTTGCAGTGGCATTCCAAACATTTTTAAAACAGATTTCAAAAGAACTGTACGTAGAATTACGAAACTGTTTTCAAAGCTTGACAAACATACGAAGTTGATTTTGTTACGCATCAAACACACTGTTCATAAACATCGATTCCATTAGATACTATAGAAACTTATAATATTTTAAAAACTTTCGATATTTTCACTATTCTTGTATACGTAGTTCATAATTTAAGCACTTTTGAAAACCTAGTTATTTTTTTGAAGAAACATTTCTAGTTTCCTACCACTTTTTTAGTATTCACAAAATAACCTGGTCAGCAATCAAAGTGAACTGACTGTATGTACAGTACTCAAAAGTTAATGTCTAAGGTCGCAATAAATCATATTTTTTAAACAATTATTCTTGACAAGGTGGTTGCCAAAAGTGCTTACGTCATCGCGAACCACCCATAGTGAGTACCTGACTGTCATCTCACAAGATTTTCCACATAAATATATATATATATTTTTTTACATTGCAACCATTCTCATGGTTGCCTACCATCGTGCAGCGACGACGCCAATACACTGTCAAGCTACAGCCTTATATAGGAAGAGTCTGGACCTAGTGCGTTAAGGGCGCGGCTGCCACAATTTTCATCACTATGTTTTTATTTTTATATTTGCACCTGTTATTTTTTTTTCTTGTTTTAGACACAAAATGTGACTAAATTTTCCTGTCATAAACATTTTTTATCTCGCATAGTTTTTGCGTAATGGCTCGTTAAAGCCAAAATGTGCACGTTTTCGTTTTAAGGACAACACTAAAACCAACTCGCTTACCAAACTGAAAAAATTCAAGTGTATGACGATGTTGCAGGCTAAAAGTTCAACTACGTTAAACAAAATAATAATAATAATAATAATAATAATTTTTTTTGTGTTAAAAATAGTTATTGAATTTTTCAAAATTTTTATTTTAAATTTTAGCTTTTTATTTAAATACAAAAAATAATATTCTTGGTTTTTATGTACGTCACATTGTAGCCTGTGACGTCTTTATCCACTGTGAATTTTTCCAGTTTGCTATGTCAGTTGGTTTTAGTGCAGTCCTTAAAACAGAAACATGCAAATGTAGATTTAACAAGCCATTACGCGGAAACTATGAGAGATTAAAAACATTTCATAAGAGCCAAGTTTAGTGACATTGTGTGTCTAAAATACGAAAAAAAATATCTGGTACAAATGAAAAATAAAAACATGGCGATGGAAACTGCGGTGGACCGCGCCCTTAACGCGTTAACAGGTTAGAAAGTGCCACCTGCTTAATTCTGCGCAAGTGACTGCCAGCTAAAGAACAGCCCGCGCGTTAGAGGCTCAGAAGTAATGCAGACATAAGGGCTATACTGAAGTGCGTACCTAACGTCACATCGCCTCAACGAGCCAAGCACTGAACTAGCGTGCAAGATTCCCGTCGATCCAATTTTACTATGGAACTTAAGCTTCCACTGTTTTTTGCTATAGTTAATTTTTTATAACTTAAACGTAAGCAGATATCAAAATCTGTCTGCCAGTTTTGTTTAAAATAGTTTTTGCCGTGATAGCTAGTTTTTCCAAAGCAACAAGTTATAAGGTTTCTACTAAAAAGTCAGTTAACCAGAATTTAGTTAGTTCCATAATTAGCTAAAACCACAGTATCCACTGCCTTGGAAAAATCAGCCAACATAGAGAAGATGCTTTTATCTAAACTGCAAGAAAGGTTTCGATATCGGCTCTCGTTTAGACGTAAAAAAATTAATATCGCTGAAAATTTAGAAAAAAGAGAGCATGGCCTTAAGGCGCCCGCCTGCCTACCTTGTCACTGTTGCAGCGTGCTAGCAGAACGCTTTTATCTAAGAAACTACTAAACGTATTTCTAATGTGTGCATTTACGAAAAGAACAAACACTTCAAACGACCTCGGAATAGTAGTTTTAAAACATCACGTTAATTAGAAAGACCATTCCAGAGCACCTCAAAATGACCAAAAACGGCTTTTTCAATCTATTATATCTTAACAACTGCTGAAGGGATTCTTATGAAACTACAATATAAAGTGTATTGGACTTTACTTAAAACTTTCCACCAACAAAAAGATGGGGTCAGCACTGAAAGTGTCAGTCAGGCGAGTGTCCTACGATACCACTGCGCGCGGTTTCAGTGTCTTGCAGAAGAGGTGATACCACACCAGATGAGCCGGTCAACATCGCCCTTGGAGTCGTGCCTCACTCACGCTAACACACGGCCACCAGGCGGGTGCCTTAAGCGGTGAAAATTATGGTTTTATTGTTGGTAAGACTGTAGCAGAGTTCAACGCACGTTTCTATCTGAGTTTCACATACATCCGGTTAGTGCAGTTTGAAGTACGGCAGCTTAAAATGACTTTTTTTTTAAAGCTGTGTTGGAGGGCTTAGAAACAGTTTTTTTTTTTTTTTTTTTTTTTTTTTTTTTTTTTTTTTTTTTTTTTTTTTTTTTTTTTTTTTTTTTTTTTTTTAAATAAAATTGGCGTATTAACTGAAACAATCAATTTTTATTCGAAGTGTGTTTGTACATTGGCACAGTAAGCACGCGTGGAATAGTTTAGTAAAAAAACGTATTTACCTACACACTGCGACATATTTGAAGCGTGTGACAGGCGGCGCGCTTGATCATACATGCACAGCAGGCGAATGTGAAATTCCTGCCTTTCAGCAGCTTAATCCGCAACTGGAAGATTGGGCAACTTCCCGCGTTCCAGCCCAGCCATAAAAATATCAATTTACGTATTTATAACGTTCCATGGTAGGCTGCAGTGTTGGGAGTGGTATTTCACATAGCGCTGTCGGCGTAAAACTGTGCGCCATTGTGGTCGGCGAGCCTGGGCGCTGTGGGCGGGGGAGGGATGGCGCAGGACGAGGGGAAGAACAGATTAAAAAAGTAAACACACGTAATTAAACATTTATCAGCTTGGCGCGAAGCGGCGGGGGAGGGGGGGGGGGCAGCTAGGCCGTGATGTATGCCACCGCCTCGCCGGGGGGTCGACTGCCCCCTCCCCGCCCCCTCTTCTTGTCCCCTGTAGCACCCAGCACATTTGCAGTGTTGCCAGACCTCACGCCTACTCCCCTCTTCACATCATTCAGAATCATTCGAAAAATTTCAAAAACCACTACGCTCGAAACATTAACACAGTACGCTGTAAACCCGATTCAGTGGTTACAAACTTAATCACTGAAATTCCAGTTAACAGTCTGTTTCTGAATGTGCGAACCTGTAGAGTTCAATGAAGTCAGTTAACAGGCTGGTAAAATTCACTGAGAATAAGTGAAGACCACTTTTAAATCAGTAGCATTTAGTGACTTGAACAATCAACGTTGTTTCACACACATCAGTTGCCCGTTTCTGTCAGCAACGACTGGAATTCCACCGAAGTAGTTCATTCACCACAAATTCAAGTTCAGAGTGTAAGAAGTACTATGAAGAAGATGACATTTCGCAAGCTCCACTTGAAACAGAAACACGTAATGATAACTGGAGTGACAGAACTGTACTTACTGAACTGGGATTTTTACTGTTACTGTTTTACCGTGAAATTTCCTCGTTCCTCATCTCCGAAGCACCGATTTCCACTGATTCCCTAGTCAGTTCTGGCTTTTGATTGCCTTGTCTGTGGGTTACTTGCATCAGATTATGAACACGTAAATTCAGAATTATATAATGATATTTGTAAAAATTAAATCACTAGAAAAACTAAGAAATAGGCCTACTGTTAGGGATTTTCAGGAGACGCCAGTGTCCAAACGCCGAGATTGCCTATGTTGTTTCACTGATAATGCCAACTTTAATCAAGGAGCCGAGGTAGCTGAATGGTCAGACCATTCGCCTTCCACCACGGTGATCCGGGTTCGATTCCCAGATTTTCACACGTGGGAATTGTGTCGGACGATGCCGTTGGTCAGCGTGTTTTCTCGGTGATCCCCCGTTTCCTTCATTCATTCTGGCGCTGCTCCATACTCACCTCATGTCACCCCTCACCAGCGCTGAAGACCTCGATGTTAAGCGCTGACCAAAACCTCTCACTCTCTCACCCAATTTTAATTATTTTTATACAGTTCGGTTACATGGTGCTAGAATTTACAGATTTTGTGTTGTATTATTTTGGCAATGAGCTACTTACAGAACAGTTTTACTTAAGTAATTTTTAGTTCTGGGAAAAACCAGTGAGCTGGAGAAACAATTCACGACTCCCGTCACCTTCTCTTGTTTGGTAAGGACTTAGTATGGTCACCTTGGTGAAAGTATTTTGTGTGTTCGAGACCTGCATTCACTTGTGACCCAATCATCTCATGACGAAATGTTAACGACAAATGTATTCGGTTAGAGCCACGATTTGTGTGCCTCTTGGTTTCAATGCCTAACGTGACCATCTGCAGCTGTGCTTCGTGGATGTTGGCAGTGTGTCTTTGTGGAGGGGTGTCGCTTACTTGATTGCACCAATCAAAATAAGGTTACTGTGACATCACACAATTATGATATGGCCAAGCAAGTAAGCGAGAGAGGTTCGGGCTACAACTAGGCCAGCGTTGGGAAACCACGGAAGACAGCAACTCACCTCACCCCTCGTAGTGGCGCAATATTGAGGACAAGCACGTCGATATAACGTCTTGGTACCCAGTAAACCAGGTCTGTCGTCCACCAGCACTCATCCGATCAACAGCAGTCCAGTTCTCCACCGAGGCTCGTGGGCCGAGTCCCAGCGGGGGCGTGCTCGTCCGCCGATGCCGTCTACCTCATCAATCCAGCTTTCGGTAAGGTCGTCAGATATAATTATGTGGCAGCAACCCTCAACTTAATAGAATATATCAATAATCATAAATCACCTTGGTGGGAGGGGACCATTCGGCTACCTCGGCCCTTCATTTAATTGAACTTTGGCAGCAAAATTAGAATAAAATCGCATTTTATGACTTTGCTGAACGGAGTATAGTCATAGATATGTCAATCATTGGAACTTTTAATTCACAGGGGAGCATAAATCGCATACGGCTTCAGAAAACGACGTACAAAAAAGTATTAGCTTATTAGTGTTAGTTTCAATTTTTTTGGCAACATGACGTCTCAACAGAGGCCATCAACTTGTTTCCTGGAAGGTGAGAACTTTCTGTAAAAGTGATATGCGTGGAATGTTATTTGGATGCTATTTCCTTGATGTTGTCGCGCGAGAGTTCACGTGGAAAGTCTCGTGCGACATTAAACGCCGAGGTGAAAGATAATGAAGGCAGGAGGGCGGTTGTAGGGGGAGGGGGTATGAGGGTGTGACACGTGACGTCAGCGACCAAGGAAGGTAGGAAGGCGATGGTCCAGCTAGCCAGGCGCTATACATATACTGTAGGTGGTGTCTGGCAGAGGTCCACCTTGCCCTGAAGCACGAGCCTTCTTCCATCACTCCCCCCTCCTCTAACCTACACCCGCCACGACCCGGCCAATTAAACGCCACCCTCCCTCACACAAGCCACTCCCCCTGGCCCGGCGAGATTTACTGGTGCTCGCCCCTCCGCGTCGCGTCGCCCAAGTCTTTTACTGCGCCCGCACGTACCAGTACAAGTCCCCTATCTCGCCAGTCTAACGTTTATTCTACTGCACATTAGGAAACGCTATGTTATTAATTCGGCAAGGGACAAATTCTACCGCTAGCAGCGCTGGTATAGTTAAGGAGACTATTTATAGGCGTTCCAGAGGGAACAAAACATAATTTTATATTTGTATGAAACAGTGTTAGTTTTGTAAACAATACTTGACAGTTGATTATTCTCGTACAAAAAATAATTGCTCATCCAGTTTTCCCACAATACCTCTTCAAAGTCAAAATTATCACGTTTTTAGTTCGTACACCCCTTAAAAAGCAATCAACATAATGAAACGAAATAATTCACACTAAAGTACATGTCATTGGCTAGGGTTTTACGTACATAAATACCCATTTAAGGAATGTTTTGTATTTTTAAAAAATTTTGGAAATTTGTTTATTTACTAATTTTAAAATTATTTTTATACAAAAATATTTTGTATTGGGTTTTCATGTACGTGAAACCATAGCCAGTGACATACTTCTAGTGTGAATTATTTCGTTTCATTACGTTGATTGGTTTTCGGTGGTGTATGAACTAAACGCACGCAAGTGTTTACTTTGAAGTGCCACTATGGGAAAATTGGCTGAGTAAAATTTTTTTTGTTAGGGGATTATGTACTCCCAAGAAACATCCATAAAACTAACACTCATTCGTACCAACATATACAAATTATGTTTTTTTTTCTACTGGAACAGCCTTAATGCTGGCTCTTATGGAGAAAACATTGTGATAGGTACATAACGTTCTACGACCCCTTGTTTTCTCAGTAAGCGCCATGTTTACAAAGTGTTTATTAAATGAAGGGTTCACTCTGATGGTTCATTAAGAGGGTTAGTTAAGGTGATGTGACTAAGCCAGCTATGGATAAACCGACATCTACTGTATTAGAATGGCCGGTACTCAGAATACAAAACTGTTACATTGAGTTATAATAATTAAGGAGAGGAGCACCATATTACGGATTATGAATACATTAAATTAAGAGGAATATCGCAGGGTTGCTGCAAACTAATTAGATCAGATGACTTTACCGAAGCTGGACTGATGAAGTAGACGGCATGGACGGACGGAGCACGTCCCCGCCGGGACTCGACCCCCGAGCCCCGGAGAGCTGGACTACTGTTGATAGGACGAGTATTGGCGGACGACAGACCCAGTTTGCTAACAATGTGTTATATCGGCGTACTTGTCCTCAATATTGTAGCACTACGAGGGGTGGGGGTGGGGAGGAGAGTTTCTGTCTTCCATGGTTTCCCAATGCTCGAACCTCTCTCTTTGTCTGGCCTGCTAGGCGATATCATAACAACCCAGCATGAATTAACCGACTTATCGACATCAGAGCTATTAGCAGCAGAAACTGCCACCCTCCCCTTTCAAATACGACACTGATGATCAGTCAGGAATTAAATTCCTGCAGTACGATTTTTGATTCAATTTATCTGAATAACTAATATGTGTGTTATCTTATTTTATCACAATTGTATACTTCATACTGCGAGGGTATAAGGGGGGGGGGACCAATTGTTTTGCGCAGGGCGGCCGAATGAGTTGCGACGGCCCTAATAATCACTAACCAGCTGGGGTTTGGTTGATTTACTACGTCACGTGAACACATTTGCTCGTTTACCAGGTTAATAAAATAACTATTAGAACAATTTATATAGCCTAAATTGGCTTTGCTTTCAAATATTAATATTTAATTTACGTTACGAGTAATTTTAACGAAATCTAAGCCAATTTACAAAAAAAAAAAAAACAGCAAACCAAGACAACAGTTTTTGAAAAATTTCCTAGCAGAAGTTTCATGAGTAACGCATTTCTGAAGAACAATCTCTGACGCCGAAGTCTCGTACATTTAACTGCGGCGGATCATTCTGAGTAAATGTTTGCTCATTAAGTTATCCAATATGATCAATGTAGGTTTCCCGTATTGATTTCTAAAACGTGTAGACATAATTTAGTGTTTTAAATGTTTATTTATCTACAACAGGAATAGGGAGGGTGGGGGCTTCCTGTACAATTTTAATTGTTTTAATAATTATTATGTTTGCACGAGACCGTGTTTGTTTTATACGGATACATTGTGACTATTTGTTACAGTAATGAAAATTTTCTAGCTTTCATAGTTGTTGTATAATGTCACTCAAAACAGAAATTAGCTCAAAACTGTTTTATACAAGAAACGAAAACCAAATGCCATACAGAAATTAAAGAAATTCCCACGGGAAAACAGTGTCATGGGCTACGTCTAGGCATGAATAAAAAGCCGAACTCAATGAAATGTTTCTATACATGTCTAGTTGTAGCCCGTGACATTTTCCTTCAGTGTGAATTATTTCGTTTCTGCAAGTCAATTGATTTTCGTTCCTTGTATAAATCCGTTTTACGCAAATTTCGGCTTTTACTTGTCATTATACAAAAACTATGAAAGTTAAAAAAAAAAATTCGTTACTGTGAAAAATAATCACAATATACGTATACAGAATAAACAATATATCGTACAAATACAAAACTTATTAAAATAATAAAAAATTAGCGTGAACTCCTCCCTTAAGGGTGTTCGAGTGCGATAAAGTCATAGTTTTATATTTATATGAAATAGTGTTAGTTTTGTAGACTATACTTGTGAGTACAGTTTCCTCTCACGAAACAATTTTAGCTGGCGTAGTTTTATTGTAACGGTGCGTCAAAGTAAAAATTTGCATGTTCTACTGCCATGCAAATATTAAAAACCAATTGACTTACGTACGTAAAATAATTCACAGTGAAATAACATACTAGGCGTTACGTAATAAAACATTTAGGGAAAAAATTCCCGCTATCTGTTTTTGTATTTTAAAAAAATTGCTGAATTTGCAGTTTTTTCAGTACTTTCGCGATTTTTTTAATTCAAAATATTTCGTTGTGGGTTACTTAATGTTTTATTGCATAGCTCATGGGAATTATTTTGTTTAAGTAAGTCAGTTGGTTTACAATATTTGCATGGAAGTGTAACAAGCAAATTTTGACTTTGACATCCCGTAATAAGAAAACTATGAGCGCTAGAACTGTTTTGTAAGAGTAAAATGTACTCAAGTATCGTCTACAAAACTAACAATATTCATAAACATATAAAATTATAATTTTATCGCACTTAAACAGCCTTAAAAGGTCACGTACTGAGAGGCACAACACCTATGACGGCGTTAGCAGAGAATAGGCGTGGTGGTGTTTGTCTCCGTGGGAAGATACTGGCCTAGCAGAGCGTGGCTTGGCTCGTGTGAGGTCCCCAGGGAACAAGGGGAAGTGGCGAGCATGTCCCTGGAGACAAGGCGCTTTAATTGCCTGCACGCCACACGCACCACACCAGGCCATGCCAGCCCTCCTACCTCCCGTATACTGCTGTACGCCTGATACTACGAGCTCAGCCCAGCCTTCCTTCCTGACACGTCGCTTGCCTTGCTTGGCGCAACAACGTCTCAACCACCACATTACATAGGCGATTCAGGCATGGGCGTAATTTGAGTGTTTTGATTGGGGTGGCAAGGATTACCAGATATAAAAGATTTGAAAATAAACCGGGGCTAGGGGGGGGGAGGTGTAAATCGAACATCTTCCATCAAAAGTATATACCTATACACTTTTGTATTGATTAGCTAAATGAAACAACAGTGTAATTTAAAATGCACAAGTAAAATATTGTATTCCTAAGCTAAGAAAGACAATTTTATGTTCTGTATCAACGAAATCTTGGGGTGGCAACAGCTACCCCTTGCCACCCCCGAATTACGCCTACGGCATTATTTCAACACAAAAAAAAACCTGCAGAATTTCGTTTTTCTGCCAATTCGTATCTTTCTGTTCCTAACGGCTAACGACGGGAAATATCTGTCCAACCTCTTTGGACACGTCAGTTTATGTTTGTGCGTTTAAGGGTTATGGAACGATATTATGTAGAGAGGACGACTATAATACTCAAATAATCAATAAAATCTGAACAACTCATCAAAATTCGATGAGATTTATTTGTCGAGTAAATATTTTATCAGCGGATGTTTATTTATATAGCGCAGTATGCTTTATTTTCGCGAAAAAAACTAAAAACGGTGCTTAGAAAAACAAGAACTTTAAACCACAAAATCTACAAAAATGAAAAACTGTAATTTTTATAATTTGTAAAATGATAATATACAGGCCTCTATGGTAACCGAATTTAAAAAATACTCATGTTTTGATTTGAAAATAATTTTACTATCCGAAAATCTCTGCGCGAGAGGTTTGCTTACGGATGTTAAAATAATTTTCAAATGAAAATGCGAGTATTTTTGAAATTCGGTTATTATAGAGGCCTACATATTATCATATTAAAAATTACAGATTTCAATTTGTGTAGGTTTTCTTGTTTCAAGCCATTATTTTTTTAAAATCTGATTTTAATTTTTTTTACCCGACAGTAAAGCATACTATCGCATAGTGCTAAATAAATAATCATCCGCTGATAAAATATCTGCTCGGCAAATAAATCTCATCGAATTTTGATAAGTAGTTTAGATTTTATTGACGATTAAGTACCCCAGACTTCCGCTCGGCATGGTACATTTCCATATCCTTTGAGATAAATTGTGCAGTCGGTAGGAACCTATATAGTTTGATAAAAAAATGTTCTAATTATTATATAAAACTCAAATATGTATGTCAAACTTATTCGATTTTATTTCAGTGCTGTTGCATTTAAAAAGGAAAATACACGGCAACACGTGCTGCAATTCGCTGTCAACCATACAAGCAGTAAGGCAACTATCGTCAATGTTTAATTATATGCATTAACCGCTAGTGATTTTTTTTTCAAATGTTAAAGCTTTAGTGCTTACTTTATCCCGAACGGCCTATATCAGTGTAGCCACTACAACAAGAATGTCGCAGTTCATTTAAGTGGTCTAATTTGTCCAAATACTTGAGCATACTACTGAAGGGATACATTTTTATGAGCAGATTGTTTGATATGAAACAAAATAACCTTCGAAGGCCTGTCAAGTTTTACAAAATATTTAATGTTTTGACAAAAGCATTATTAGAAACTGATTTCCAAAATTAATTTGTGTTATTTGACACAATTTTTGTGAAATGGACAATGATTTAGTTGTAGGTATACAAAAATTATTTGCAAATAAACCAAAATGTTTGTAAATATACAAACATATATTCAAGCATTGCCTGTAAAGTGTACAATATTTTTGGAGACTAGATTCAAAATTTTTTTTAGATTGTGTGCACTGTGCACAGGATTATTGTTGTTCCTTATGATGTACTGTACATTGCTCAAATTAACCGCATGGAATATTGACCGGACCAGCGGTTAAGTAAATGTATAAATAGCGTATTGTTACAAAATGGTTTATTTTGCACGTCGATTTTACATTGGAGTTCATAAGTTATTATTAGTTTGGGGGGTTTCGCTCAGATGGTAGCTACACTGTGGGTTTATTTAGATATTATTTAGGGTTAAAAGACTAAGACACAGTTATGGTTGAACGGACATTTACTATACTACAATGGCAGGTACTCTGAATACAAAATAGGTTACATTGTGTTCTATGTATTTAGGAGGGGAGCGCAATATTACTGAATATTAAGTTATTATATTAAGTTGAGAGTTGCTGCCACATAACTAGATCTGACGACCTTACCGAAGCTGGATTCATGAGGAGACGGCGTCGACGAACGAGCACGCACCC
>PNEQ01115221.1:145381-223375 GCA_003012365.1 Medauroidea extradentata | reverse complement strand
TATATATATATATATATATATATATATATATATATATATATATATATATATATATATATATATAAAATATACAAATCAATTCTCGTGTCACAGTGTTTGTTTTCATACTCCTCCGAAACGGCTAAACCGATTTTAATGAAATTTTGTATATACATTCGGTAGGTCTGCGAATAGGTTTTTATATTTTTTTTATACTCCTATGTACTATTGTTTAGCAAATATTTTTAATTTATTTATGTGACAAAACAACGTTTGTCGGGGCAGCTAGTGTGTGTGTGTGTGTGTGTGTGTGTGTGTGTGTGTATATACACACACACACACACACACACACACACACGAAACACCATCTGATATTTTTTAGAAAAGTTCCATTTAATTAAGTCGCATAAATTTAATTTACTATACTATAATTTTCATTTAAATTCACAAATATATTTGCAGCTCTGCATTTGCAATTTCGTAACATCAATAGTGAATTTCTGCAAACTAATATTTTTTTAGGAATTTTCTTTAAACTCATATTTGCAGTAGATTATATTTACAGAACAGTGTGTCAGAACATTTTAATGCTTATACAAGCATGTAGCTTTTTGCGTTATTTCATCCTGCAAACGTATCATTTCTTTCTTGAGCCTACTTGAATATATATATATATATATATATATATATATATATATATATATATATATATATATATTTTTTTTTTCACTAGCATGTTACACTGCAGACTGTTTCCAACACAGAAAAACACAAACGCATATGGCACGAATATCAAACGGAAATTAACGCGACGCGTTCGCAGTTGCAATATAAATGGACATTTTGCGATGATACCAAACCTAAATTACGTACTACACGTGACTAGTTAGCTGCCCATAAACATTGTCTAAAATAATAAGAAAAGCCCAGTTGAATGCAATACTTTAGCCGTCAGTTTATAATCAGACGGTTTAGTCATAGACTAGTTAGTCCATATTTAGACCTTGTTAAATGACTAGTTTCTAAGTATGAAACTGGAAGATTTAAATGGCTAATTAACAGCCATGTTGTGGGAAGAGGGTAAATATTCGTTGGTAGCCTCCTTAAGAAATATTATACTAAACATTGTTTATTTTCCTTGTCATCTGTAGTACAGAATATTTACACGCTAAAAAACTTTTTAATATTAAGTTCAAACATTTTGCTACACTTTAAAGCATTTGTGTATTTACCACAAACATGTATAGAAATGTTGCGAAAGTAGGTGTGGTATAATGGTTTTCCTTACATATTAAAAAAACTATGCAATGCATACTCATTTTCTTACTAGACGTGTATAGTAACAATAAAGGGTTGCTCTACTTGTAAGCTGAATTATGGCAAGTGTGTCAGACTATGTATAGGCTAAAAGTTTCCAATAATACTTAGGAAGTTTAGTACGAGACATGCCATTTCTTGTATTTTTTAAAAACATTTTTCTACCTTTATGCAAACATCAATTTCACTCCGCAATTCAATCTCACTTTCTATTTCTTCTTTAAAAAAAAAAAAAAAAAAAAAAAAAAAAAAAAAAAAAAAAAAAAAAAAAAAAAAAAAAAAAAAAAAAAAAAAAAAAAAAAAAAAAAAGAGCTACGATCTATATACCTCCACAAACTTGCTAAAATAAACTGGATTTCACTTGAGATGAAATCGTAAAATCGGCCAGACATTAACCAACATGATGGTAAAACGACGGGTTGCCGTGAAAGACCAACAAAAAAATGTGAAAGGTTTTTTATATGTATAGACTCCCTTTGTGTTAAATTACTGTGATATTTTGTTACCCCGGTTACTCCCGCCTCCCTTCGCCCTCTCCACGTCCAACATCGCGAACATGAGGGCGGGTTTTACAAGCCAGTCGAGCAAACAGTTACAGCCACTAAACTTGGCATCGGCCGCCTGGGGTCCAGGAGAGACCTCCTTCCCGCCGGCAATTAAAATGGAAGCAATTAACAGCTGCTGAAGTGAAGTCGGGGAAGGGTCGGCACAGTCTTCGTGAGCCAGGTCAGGCGGTCTATTCCCCACGAGTCTCGGTGATTTGCTTTGCACGCATTCGTACGCATTCGCATGCATTCGCACGCATTCGCACGCATTCGCACACCACTGTCCCCGCCAATCAGACTACGAAAAAATTAAACACCGCTATGTTGTTCATTTTATACTGAGTACTTCAACATTTATAATAACCAAAAACTGTATTCTATTGGGGCCAAAGGTGATTAGTTTTCAGTTTGGTGAAACGTTTACACTTTTTTTTAGTTCTGTGATAGTTTTCATAAGGATGAATGCATAACAGCAAGAGGACTTTATGCAGTGCTCACTTTATCATGAACAGTCTATACGTGTTCCCGACTTCAGGCAGGGTCGTATTGTGTGTGAGAGGAGGCCGAGGTGAAGGTTGGGCCGGCTGCTCTATTAGCGAGACATGCTTGTCGTCCATCCGACCCAATTGTGGATGTATAGAGGTGAGATGAGTGTGGAGCAGCGAAAGAATGAGAAGGGCGGAGGAAACGGGAGTTCCCCGAGAAAAACCCTCCATCCAACGACGTCCTCACGTGCGAAAAATCCGGGACCAAATCGAACACGGATCACCTAGGTGGGAGGCGAGAGGTTTGACCCGCCTACCACCGCAGCCCGCTTCCAATCAGATCACACTTGGAGATCAAATTTCTTAGATAATAATAATAAAATAAAATCACCTAAGGCGACTGCCTGGTTGCCACACGAACTGCGTGCAGCGTGTTCGGTGTAACGTCTGTTTCTCGGAGACCAGACAATGTGCGTCCCCAACGCTTATCCACAAAAAAAAAAAACACTTCATTCTATTTCCTTAAAATTACTTTTAAGAGATCACGCATATTAGAAGCGTTATTTTTAAGTCCTCAAACTTGGCTAAAATCGACATTTACAGACGGCTGTTTCTCAGGATGAATGTACCGGATTCGTTCGAAACTGAGGACTACAATTTATAACGTTGGACTTTGCTATGGTAACGGATTCTAAAAATGATTGGGTCTCCGCTTTAAGTCTCACAGTAAAAACAATGACTTTGAACGTACATGCGATATCACAATACACGCGCCGGCCGGCGTCACTCATAGCGCCTAGTCGAGTTTTGCCTCACACACACAAACACAGCCTTCACCAGGCGGCCCCCTAACGGGCGCTGCCTATATGAGAGCATTAGCGTGAGCAAGGATGGATATTTACATTTAAATTGTATTCGATAGTGCTAGGTATGTTTTAACTACATCATTTTAGGACATAAACATTCTCTGTATTGAACAGAGGAGAATGTTACTACAGGAACAAATATTTACAGAAAAATTATAGGATGATATTGTGATAGTGAAAATTTTGTACTTATTGGATCACATTTATCGTGGTTAAAAAAAGCTGTAAAAGATTCTATAGTGATGTGAGCTTTGTCGAGATGAAAAATTAAGTCGTTGGTAAAGATGATGGTTTATCGCGATAAAACTTGACTGTTTGCTGGATTTCAACACACGTTCAGCGTACCAGATTATTACTGGCTTTAGCTTGTATGTGGAGCTGTTGCCCCATTTGACTGAGCCAATAAGAATCCCCCTAGTGTAAAACTTGTTTGCCTGTTATTTGTCTATAGAGATCTACGTTGTGTCAGACGTACATCACCAAATAATGTGATGCAATAAACTACAGTGTTTTCAACGGCATGTTGGCACAAAACATTTTTGCACTATACCATCGTCTCTAGTCATTGGTGATACTAAACCTCGCCGAATATATTAACATGTAAATTAATATCCCTATTCTCGCCAAGGTTATGTGACAGGCAGCAACTTAAATATTTTATCGGTGATTACTATTCTGAGTTGTGTTGCTTAACATAATGTAACGTCAAGCATGGTTACTTTGCGCCAGCTGCAGTGACCTTGCGCAACTTAAAATATTCAATTGATTGTTGGTTAATAAAACTAGGAATGTTAAATTGATTGTTTTAAGATATAGTTCATAATACTAAATAAGAGGCATTTATTTATTTCTCAAAAAGTAACCCCGCTTAAAGACAGTTTAAAAGGCAGTTTTCAAAGTAGCATGTATATATTCACTTTACGTACAAATTGAAAACAAATTTTCGGCGTACGTTTTAGTAAGCAATCACCACACAAAATTAACACACTTCATTCTGATTCGCATTACGTATGTCATGTTCTTGAGGCAAACATAACATGTATATGAAGATGGTAGGCCAACAGTGTTGTTCTTCCGGGACCACAATCACGACACTATTTCCCCATTTATGCATGGTAAGTCTCACGTTTCAAATATGGTTGTGTAGTAACAAATAAATAATTGTGTAATATCTGCACGGAAAATACTAAGTTATACTACGATAAAGTAAGTAAAAATAAATGAAATACATGTCCAAATTTCTTTACGTCACAGTTTTACCCGTCTGTTAGTTCCACGTAACAAATAACAAAGAGGTTAACGATTTTACTGGAGCAAAATGAACCTCTGCTTATAGAGTACCTTCAGTTTTCGATATGTTTGATGGTCATCATCGAATTTGCGTAAAATAATTTTTGGCAAGCGCTTTTTTTTTTTTTTTTTATTTTTTTCGCGAACTGATTTGCGGTTTTAATTTTGTTTGAGAAAAAGTAAATTGGTGGATTTTGGATTTTGCTATAGCTATTCAGTAGGGCCATGAACTATTCGCGAAAATAAGTTTGTCCCAATTTTTTTCAGCGCCACGCGTACATATCTGCAGCTCTGTTTCATGGTTATTTACAGCGTGTTTTTGGTAAGTGACGTCTCTCATTTAACTGTACCACTCGCTATGAGAATACTGCAACACAACACGTCTGTGCTTTGCGGGTAGCATCCCGAAACACATGATAGTTAAAAACAATCACTGTCTACGAAGCAGAACTGCAAATGTGCATATACTGCATTGAAACAAACTGGGGCTAAATTCCTTTAGCGGAAAGTTCGATGCTCTACTGTTCAGTGATGGTAGCTTTTCATCCAATGGCTAGAGAAAATTGTTTGTGCCAACATACCTTTGAAAACACTGTGGTTTCTTGCTAGATGTATGATTGGGTAATATATGTCTGACAGAATGTAGCTGTCTGCAGACCGATAGTAGGCATCGGATATTGTAATAGCGGGATTATTATCGGCTTAGTCAAATAGGGCAACAACTTTTCGTACAATGGAGAGCCAGTAATCTTTTCATAAGCTGAACGTACGTTGAAACACAGCAGCGAGTCAAGTTCTCCCGTGATACACTATCATCTCTTGCAATGGCATTCCATCGTGAGTGAGTGCAAAATATGTGCACAGATTTAAAAGACTTGTCTGTTTGCTGAGTACGTGTGGCACCCAGACCCGTCACGAATGCGATCCATGTAAAGATATCCCGAGTACACGCGGCCTTTTACGAGTGCCGGAGTGGCCTTTGTACGTGGCGTCCAGCAGGGCTGGGGAAATGTTGCTGGTCGCGCGGGCAAGACACTGCGCGGGCGTCAGACTAGTTGGACAGCCCTGCGTGGCACGGCCAACCTCGACAAAGTGGCAAGAAAACAACTTTCTAAAACTGCTGCAAGTGGCGGAGCGACGCGAGAGAGGTGTCCGCAAGACTCGCGCTGACAACACTTCGCCACCGACCACATAACATACAGTCTGTCTCGCGTAAGAATTTCAGTTTTTGACAGTTCTGAAGAATGTCCTGTGTACACATTTATACAGAAAAATACTACTCATTTTTTGATTTAGTTGCTTGGACATACTCCATTGCAAAATGAATGACTGTCAAAGAAAACTAAACCAATAATAGAAAACCATAAATAAGCAGAGTATGCTCTAGTCAACGGGATGCATACATAACATGAAATTCCAAAACGGAATCGAGTCAAATAAAATAATAAAACAAACAGATAATAAATGAAAATAATAAAATAAAAAAATAACAAATGGTACTTGGTTTTTTTATTTTTTACTTTTATATTTTATTATTTTCATTTATTACCTGTTTGTTTCTTATTTTATTTGACCCGATTCCATTTTGGAATTTCATGTTGTGTAGGCCTATGTACCCCGTTGACTAAAGCATACTCTGCTTATTTATGGTTTTCTATTATTGGTTTAGTTTCCTTTGACAGTCATTCATTTTGTAATGGAGTATGTCCAAGCAACTAAATCCAGTCATGCACTCCCATTGCACAGTTCTTTCAAAGATCACTACTCATTTTGGTAAACTTCTCAGTTTGAGCGTCAACTGAGTGTTCGTGCAAAAATGACTTGTGGCAGAGGAAAACACTGCTTATTCCATAGGAGCAGCTGTACAAATGAATGTGAACACAAATGTCAACAAGTGGAATTGTTACTTGAGATGGACTAAAGCGCAACCTTTGCCACCGTGGCACGGTGGTTATGTTCCGCTCAGTGGCGAAGCCTTGGTCGCATTTCAAGGGAAAGTGAAACACCCGACTATACACTCTCTGAGCACGTGGTATTTACATACCTGTACAACGGTAACACGTTGGACTCGCATTCGGGAGGACCCGGGTTAGATTCCTCCTGGCCCCGGCCATCCTGATTTCGGCTTTCCATGGTTTCCCAAAGTAGCTCCAGTTGAAAGATGGCCGAAGTTTCCCCCAGCTCCTGTCGTTCTGTCAGCGGGTGGAACTCTGAGATATTGATAGTTTAAAACATCCAATCTCTGACCACGAAGCAGAGCTGCAGAAGTTCCCATAAGGCATTGCAAAAATTAACAAATTGTTGCCAAAATCCTTTTCACAAAAAATTAGTGGCTCTAGCTATTGATTCCACAGACAACCTAGAGGTGTGCATAGTCGTTGCTGTTGCAAAGTTGCCATAGCCGGTACAAAGTTACCCGAAGTGATTGTAGTTAAGTGTCTCGTTCACTGCCAGCAGCGAATTTAGTGTTATGCCTTCAACACAGCTGCTAATTGATTGTCAGTAACTGGGATGGTTTAAATAGCCGCAGTTAACGAACTCTTAGTTATTTAACTAACAACAAATCTCCCCAACGATAAAATATCTAACAAACAACTCTCAGATCCCGATAGAGTAAAATACACAACTGCTGTGCAACTCTTAGTACTTACCCAAGTGTTACAAAATCACGCGTCATGATATTATATGTTACACCTCATATTATGCTCACCTGAGCGCCCGCTTGCCCGCCATGTAAACAGCGTTGCAGCGTGCTAGCAAAACACTTTTTTCTAATAAACTTCCCAACGTGATTTTAATGTGTTCACTTATTAAAAGAACAAACACTTCAAACTATTACGAAATGGTAGTTTCAAAACATTATGTTACATATAAAGATCATTTCGGAGCCCCTCACAGAGGCTAAAAACGGCTTTTCCTATCTGCTATAGCTAAACAACTACTCATGAGATTTGTGTGAAACTACAATAGAGATGTGTATTGGACTTAACTTAAAATTTCCCACCAATTAAACGATAGGGTCACCACTGAAAGTGTCAGTCAGGCGAGTGTTCTACGATACCACTGCACGCCGTTACAGTGTTTTACGCTAGAGGTGATGCCGCACCAGATGAGCCGGCCAACGTCGCCCTTGGCGTCGTGTGTCACTCATACAAACACACGGTCACCAGGCGGACGCCTTAAGAGGGCGTGGTACATAATTCAACGTTAAAAGCATTAATCTATAACTGTAGGTTTCTTGAAGCCAATTTGCGAAAATTAAACAATAGCAATCCTAGACAATAGTTTTAGCCAACGTTTTAAACAAAATTGTTTCCAGTGTTACGAACTTCTGAGGCACAATCTCTGACGCCGGAATCTCGTGCATTTAACTACGGCGCAAGAGATCACGCGTAACGAATTAGTAATAATTGATAAATATTTACTCATAAAGTTGGCAAATACCAGTATCTAGGATTGTCACGGAGTATTTTATCCATATTGGCTTCGAAAAAAGCGTAGAAATCAACTGATGTTTTCAGCGTTTATTTATCTACCACGTAATCTCTTATTCCTCCCCCCCATTTTCATCCGACCGTCTCTCATACCATGCCATCACGTTAATGGACAAGAAAGACGGAAGGAAAAAACTTGAGAGTTTGTTGTCTAAAAACAAGGCGACCTTGTCCAAATGCATTTTGACGCACGTTTCAGACAGACAGGTCCAGATAACATGTACCAAAAGAACAAGAGCAAAGAGAAACATATTTCCACCGACGTCAGGCAGCTTCAAGGACAGCGCCGACAAAGGCGAAGTAAAAATTAGGCAGGGGCTGTGAGGGCATTATGTTCATTTTTTTTTAATGGTAGAAGTTTTCGCTCAGTCATGTTTTACACTTGTATAAAATGAAGCCGATGCTTATTCCATTCGAGTATTGAAATTAATTCCAAGAATAATAATAAAAAACTGTAACAGAAAGCTGACAGGATAACTGTTTTCTCCTTTACAACCAGCTGAGAAATTTAATTTCTTCCTAGAAAAATAAAACTAATTTTAGTTTTGCTACGGAGCATGACCACAGTTGCCAACAGGAAAAATTATTTAAGGAGTAGCATAATTTTTAGTAGTCATTACACCTTGTGTCCGGTGCTCCACAGAAACTTGCCAAGGATCTTCGGGAACAGTCCTTCATTTTATACCAAACTCGAGTGTTCAGGCATATAACAAATCTTTTCAGCTCAACTAATGACGCCTAGATAACAAAATACATAAGAATGCCAAAAAACACTAGCTTTTACCAAGAGTTACAGTTTTTCACGTTTTGCGCCGTAAAAATGTTAGTAATTTGCATTGCAAGAATAATCTTTTAAAATAGATTTTCCCCTATTTCTGAACAAATTGGATGCCAGTGAGGAGCATTTCATTGGCGTAACCTCTTGCGGCAGAATCGAAGTTAACGGAATTGCGGTGAATAAAAAATAGTTCACCATGAATGCATCACACTATCAACATATCCGCTCACAAAGCTGGTTAAAAAAAAACTATTTTCTAGAATTGTTCGTTTTTCTATCTCGCTATTTCTCTCTCTATTTGCATCCTTACGTTCAAATTCCTGTGCCTTTCACCAAACGTTTTTTGAGTTTATCTGTGTATCATACATCTAAAATTGCATCATGGACGCAGAAAACTGGGACTTTATTTGATGACAAACTTTTAATATATCTACGAACAACCGTTACAAAAATTAAGATAATACATTGTAGTAGAGATAATGGTATATCGCGAAAATGTTTTGGGTTACTATACCCTTGAAAACGCTGTAGTTTCGTGCAACAACAGACATCACATATTACAACAGCTGGATTCTTATTGGCTCAGTGAAACAGAGCAACATCTCCACGTAAAAGAGAAAGTTAGTAATAATCTAATAAGCTGAACGTGTGTTGGAATCTA
Source organism: Medauroidea extradentata (assembly GCA_003012365.1). Lineage (NCBI taxonomy): Eukaryota > Metazoa > Arthropoda > Insecta > Phasmatodea > Phasmatidae > Medauroidea > Medauroidea extradentata. Next base: position 213,960 of record PNEQ01115221.1, on the reverse strand, counting down.
GCACACAGTCAAGTTTTCCCGCGATAAACCATCATCTCCAAGTATAATATACAGATACAAAATAAAGTCAACAAATTTAACTAACAAATGTTTGTAAGGTGGTGTATTTTTGTTTTTTCTACAAAATAAGATTTTGTAAAAGTGCGAAAAAAAAATTAACAGTGCAACAAAGTGCCGAAATTACGTTGATTCTATACTAATCCCTACGTCAAAATTCTACCAACATTTAACACCATTAAATCACATTAAAGATTTACGATATTGTTCTCGTACATTAGTTTCTTTATTTTATTCTTCTTCTTTCGTATCAACAAACGTTCACAATTTTATAATGTACTGTGCTTTTCTTTTGGCACAGCATTGTTTCATTCTTTATGATCTTGTTTAACTTTCTTTTTCAGCGATTTGGTACTCTCTTCTGTTTTTGGTTATTGTTTTCGCAGATTTATCTGTGAGCATATTTTTAACCCCCAACGCAAATAGAGGGATGTTATAAGTTCTACGTGTCTGTGTATCTGTGTGTCTGTCTGTGGCATCGTAACTCCTAAACGAATAAACCGATTTTGAATTAGTTGTTTTTTTGTTTGAAATCTGACTTGACCGAGAGTAGTCTATGCTATATGATTCAAGGAAATCTGTTCAGCCGTTTAAAGGGATATTTTTTTTTTTTTTTTTTTTAAGCTAATGTGAGCAAGTCTGCTTGTCTGATCGATTTGATGTTTAGCATCTTGTGAGTAGGTTTTTTAAATTCTTAATTTAAGATTAATTTGTCGGTGATCTGGAATTCTTTTATGTCTTCCGTTTTCTTAGATAAATTTTTTTACAGTAGTAGTCAAAGATATTTGTGTTAGTTTATTTTGGTTCGATCTGATGAAGTTTTTTATGAAAACTAATTCTTCCTTTTCTCGTTATGTCAGAGAGATTTTCCGCTCTTTGATAAAGGTTTTCATTTCTGATATGCATTAGTTTGTTTTTATGGATTTTGCTGCCTAGGACTTTCCTTTATGTTCTCCTTTCTTTGTACTCCAGCCTATCAATTAGGCCACGGTGTGTGATGGACAGTGTTCCGGCTGCATATAGGACTTCCTGTTTGATTACCGTGTTATAGTATCTTAATTTTTCATTCCAGGAAAGGTACTTTTTAGGTGATTCTCATGCGTTGGAAGGCCAATTTAGGTTTATTTCGTCTAGATTCTATTGCCTTTTTCTAAAAAGCATTTTATTTATTTGTTTAATTTTTTAATACTGCACGGCTTGGCAGTCAAATAATCGTCTGTGCAAAAGGAAAACACTGCTGTTCCCGTGGTAACATCTGTATACAGGACTGCCACTCAACAGCCAACAACTAGAATTCATACGTGACACAGACTGTACTCGGCCACAAAAAAAAAATCGCTTATGTTGTAGTCGATTTCAGGTCTGCAACTATACGATATTATTGCCTATGTAGAAAGCCAAAGGATTGAACTACAGAGTCCACTTTCTATATACCTTCAGGATACTGAGTGCCGAAGCCCAGGAAATACCATTTTAGCCACGTTCACTATTTTTATTCTCTTTAATGACATACGATACGATTCAAGTAAAACGTGGCGTCTATAGATAATAGTTTTTTTTTTTTTTCGTGAAAAAGGCCGTAGTGCCAGAGTAATTATTTTCGGAGATACCGGTATACGGACAAACAAAGATTTTACAGAAGATGTACTGCTGGCAACTCCTCGATAGACTTTTACTAAGCTGCTAGTTGCTCGTGGCCCTAGGCTGTAAATACGCTCGAGTGTATATTGATTTCAATACAAGCAGTTGTAGACATGAGAATGTGGATGCTGTGGCGAGAGCGTACTTGAGAAACGCGGCAAGGACGGCCATACAACCCCCTTCTCAATGCCACAATGCCTCCAGTACGAGTGTGTGAAGGGTGTAGGGGGTTGAGGGGGGCCTACTTACGAGCCAGTTTACTCTTGACCGCACCAAGGTTTCGACACACGGCCCGCCGTGCCAGTGAAAGGCCGACGTCTGGTCGCCGCAACCTACTCTGCAGTCGTACCGGAAACCAAAACATGCAGTGGCCGGCGAATTCCGCGCGGGTACTCCCAGGACTTTCATTCTAGTGGCTGCCTGCTGCAGGGCTGTTCACGGTCAAGTCAGCACTTTTATTAAAGGTCATCACGACAAGGACATTCAGCCCGTGATCCGTCATTTATACTGCTTTCGTGATAATTATTTTTTTAAATCCTAAACGAGAGCAGATATAAAAAAAATTACTCGCCTGTGAGATTAAGCTTAACTCAAAAGAAACCCCGTGCACAAATCAACGCAAGTAAAGCCATTATAACGAGCGAGGTGGCACAACGGCAACTCTTTGCGATCCCATTCGGGAGGACACGGGTTCTGTCCCCGACTCTGTCCATCCTGATTTCGCTTTTCCATGGTTTCCCGAAATCACCCCGGGCGAATACCTGGATATTTAGGTACTTATCATAGGCCATGACCGCCGTTGTGCAAAATTGTGGGTGACCGTCTCTAACGACCTAGCTGTCGACAAGAAGTAAAGCCAGTAAAAATAAATGATATGAGGCCGTTAAGAGCTAGTGGTGGTGCGTGAGCCGTGATGTAGCGTAGTACGGAAAGCACTTTTTATTTATTAAAAATGTTTCCAATGCGTTTATCTACGAAAAGAAGACCCACTTCAAACTGTATCCCTATGCTTTTAGCAATGTCGTCCGCTTATTAAAAACATTATTTCCAAGCTCCTCAAAAGTGCAAAAAATGACTTTTTCACGTTCCTGTAGCTGAGAAAATATCAACCGAAATTATCATAGAAACCTGCATGGGACTTTACCACATACTATCTACAAATAAAACAACAGGGTCATTACTTGAAGTCCCGTTCAAAAGCGGTTTCTACGAAAACACTGCGCGCTAGTTTAGTCCTTCGTGCTTAGAGGCGATGAGGTGTTTGACGGATGTGTTATATTCGACTTATCGCCTTCCCCGTTCCCATGTCTCGACGTAACAAAAAGAACTAGCGTCCGCTAACTCTTTAAGAGCGGAAATTTCGTAGCGGGACAAGAGATTACCTATAATTTTGACTTAAGTGCGCCGCCTACATCAGAGCTCTGGTGGCAGCAAGGAAAGGGTTTTACATGCTAAATTACACTCGGTGGTGCTCAGTACTTGAAGCTACGTACGTGTCACCGCGGACTTTTATTGTTCGTCTCGGTGTGGTTCACACTGATAAACAATTTGTTTGGCAGTTTTTTTAATACTCTGAAAACAGCGAGAAAAAAAACATTTTTACGTATAAAAACCTTTGAAAACGGCTTCTTAATTTATTTCCTGCAATTTATTTCTTTAGCAATGTTTTCCTTTCCTCGGCGCAGGAAATAGTTTTATCGCAAAACCGAATCTTATTTACCATTTAACATGTAAAATCCTATCCTTTCTCAGTCAGGGCTCAGAGGTCGGCGGTGCTCTTAATAATGATTGTATGACGAGGCGTCAGGGTCAATTTGTGGAAAACGTGACTGTACGGCGGAAGATGAAGCCAATGGATCGACGAAGGGATGGACTGACGAGGATACAGATTTACGAGACGATGGATGGGTGAATGTGCAGCGCACTTACCAACGAGAATAAGGGCCGAAACGTGAATACACAAATGTCTAGTACGCAATGCAAATACCGTGAATAATATATTTGAAGATTGACATATATTACTTAGTCATTTCTTTAACGACGGATATCAATTAACTTATATTGTTTAGAGCAAGTATTTTATAGAATATTTTCTTGAAAACAAACCACACCTGCCAACCCTCACGATAACCACATTTAAAAATATGTTTTTTCCATTCTCCTCGTATTTACAATACGTGAAACGATCTAAAGTAGGGTTGGCCTATAGGTAGAGCCCGGTAATTTTCGCGAAAAGAATTTTGCAGCACTTTGTTTCAGTGCCTTACGTGCGCACCTGCATCTCTGCTATGTGGTTAGTGATTGGATGCCGTAACACCCAGCGTGTGGAGGTTAAACCCGCAAATCACAGACGTGATGTGACAGTTATCCGTGTACTGATTGGCACAGTCAAATGAATAACGACTCTGCACAAAAACACTCTGTCAATAGCCATGAAGTTGAACTGCAGGTGTGCACGTAAGACACTGAAACAAAGTGGGGCAAAATTCTTTTCGCGAAAACTACCGGGCCCTACCTATAGGTCGTGCAGTTTTTGATTATAATACTCTTTTAGGCGAGGTTTCAGATTTAAGTCTATCGTATTTAATGGGTCACTCCCTACCATATTCTTGCGTTAAGGCGTAGTCACTTATTTTTGGTTGAAAAAAATTTGCACCAACTTATTTCTTTGCTTACTTTCACATCTGCAGCTCTGTTTCATGGTTATTGACAGCTTGTCTTTGTGCAGAGGCGTCATTCATTTGGCTGCTGCCAATCAGAACATGTGGTGTTGCAGCAATCTTATTCTGATTGGTACAGCCAAATGAGATCACGTCTCTGCACAAAAACAAACTGCCATTTGCAGGTGTGTACTAACGCCAATTTCGCGGATTCATCTGGCAGTAGCCTAGATTGCTCAGGCCTGTACACGCTCTGGATACAGTCGATTATTCATTGGCTTACAACATTACAAGCGATAGCTCTATGAATAATTGCCTTATTTACTACTGGCTTGCAGTAGTCAAATGCGTTTCGTGACCGCCGCCAGCTAATCAGACACGTGATTATGAAGTATATAATTTTGGCGTTCAACCTGACCTGGAATGTATATGCGAAATTGACGTACCCTCTATACATAAGACATTGAAACGGGTTAATGGTAATTTTTGTCAAAGATCCGTGGCTTAACTATGCGTGTAATGTTAAAACTAATTTAAGTATGTCTTATTAAATATGGCCCCTACTATTTTCAAAATCGTCGACTTATTGTTACAGTACATTTCCAAACGGAGCAAATACTTCTAGCGTACTTTTATGACAAATTCTAGTATATTTTTGCTATCTGCTGAACTCAACAGTTCACGTCGAAAGCTGACTCCACATTTAAATTTCCATTTTCAATTTCAAATTATCGCTTACAAGTTCTCGCTGAATACTGTAACATGGATATTACGCATTGATGAGAAGACTAGGCCAGCTGTTCGTATTATGTGATGTGTAATTATAGTATCGAACTAATAAATAAATATTGCAAAAACGTTTTTTAAATGCAGTCGGCAGGATGGGAAATCGAACCTGCTTACTCAACTGGATGCTAACTACAATGGTTGCGACTGGCATCAAAACCACCATAGTATTTCGGTTGTGTGTAGACAGAGCATGTTTACTAACTGGCTTCCTGTAAAACAATGTTCACAAAGATTAGGCCACCGTAGTGCTTTCAGACTTCTCTGGAAAATAACACGAACGGATTCTGCTTTCTTCTGATAAGTACGCAGGATGTTTACATCTCGCATTCGCAGCTTTTTTCAGTTGATCACATTTTGTATGGTATTCCTAGAATAACTCCTCTCTTCGTGACAACGATCATGGTTCAGCGCCTGTACAACGCAATCAGTGCATTAAACAATAGTAAAAATATGTCTTTATGACCACTTTAACGGCATTTTATGGCTGACAGTGCGACAGTTCACGAACACAATTATTATTAAACTATGTATTGCCCGCGACTTCGTTCGCATGGTTTACAATTTAAAGCTATATTTTTGGGTACTCTGTTGTGCTCATTGCCCCACTTTTTTCCTATCCCCAATATGTAGAGACAGGAAAAATTCGCGGATTCACCGACCTTTAGGCTAGCCTCCAAGAGTATATATGTACTCATGCAAACATCAGCTGCTCATCAGCTGCTCGCTGGCACGGTCATATGGGCCTGCATTTAGTTAATTTTTATTATTGGCTCAGTGACTTACACGAGGTGTCAAATTTAAGTTAAGGACCAATTGCGAAAGTAACACGAACGCACAGTTGATGGAATTCTAGTCTATACCTAAAAAACGCGAATTTTTCAGGTCCCTACCAATATGATGTGTGTATATAGTTTTTGTCAGAAATCTTCGCTGGCGCATGCACAACTCACCAAAGTTTCATCATAATCGCACAAATGGTATCGGAACAAACTTCTAACCTATGCTTATGAGGAGATACTCCTGACAAAATGAGGTAACTTGCTGTTGCGACAATGACAGTTGTTCAACCTACTTGTTACCATCTACTCAACCATTTCTGAAATTCCAATCTCCACTCTCTTTTTCCTCACAACTATTCATGAGGAAAAGTGTCCTACGTCAATCTCCAGGTCCGAGGCTACCTCTATGCTAAATTTCATTGAGATTGGTTCAGAGGTTTAGTTGTGAAAAAATAACGAACATACAGATAGAGTAACTTCCGCATTTATATATTAGTGTGGATTAGTGATATTTATTTCTGCTGGCAAAATATAATTACCAATGAATAATAATGTTGATTCGACCTGACTAATGACACAATTATGATATTTTTCGTACGTCGACTTTTCATGGCACTCTTTTCAAAGTTAAACATCCGCAAAATAACTAAAAACAAATCAGAAACCTGGATAGTTCATAGCCTATACAAAGAAGTTATTGCAAATATACATACGTAATAAGAAGGTAAAGACGTGTAACTAGAGACGGGGAAAAACCGTGGGTTCTCTGACGTGTACACTCTAAAAAATAGTTTGTAAATTTACCAGACGTGCGTATAGGAGCGGTAAGAATGTAGGTATTGTAGAATAGTTTCCCAGACATCCGTGGTAGCACTCCCAAACTTTTTATACAACAGTACAATGTATACTGAAGTTACCAGACTGGTATTGTAACAACTGTAAACGTTTGCGTATTTACAAGACAGAAATTTGGTAACTGTACCATACTGAGTCTGGGTTAATAACTTCCTAAACATTTTAGGAAGTTTTTTTACAGTGTAGGCTAGCCTGCAAGAATATATGTGAACTGAAGCAGACAACAGATGCTCATTAGCTGCTCGCTGTTAAAGTGATATAGGTGTGTATTAGTTACATTTCCATTATTGGCTAAGCGACTTCCAGGATGTGTGAAATAAGTCGAAGACCAGTTGCGAAAGTGACACAAACATACAGTTGTTGGAATTCGAGCCTGTGCCCAAATGAAAACGCGAATTTTTCAGGTTTATACGTATAACCAGTTCACACCAAACTAATCGCAAAAATGAACCGTTAACAGGTGATTTTATTGTTTTTTTTTTTCAAATACTGTTAGCAGTAATTGTTTTTTCTCGCTTTTCGCCTGCTAAATTTCTTTTGACCTAATATTTTTCACATAGTGACATATTAGAATTAGAATTTAACTTATTTTGTGTTTATATTTTTACATCGCAAATACCACACACGTTTACTTTGACATGTTATTTTGCAAAATCTTTACGATACAGAAAATGTGTCTAACGAAAACACTGTCGCAATTATTACATACAAGTTGAACACTCTTTTTAACAGATATAAAACAAAATGTCATTTTGTCATGGCCAATGCCCTTATGGCGAATTGCCAGCTTTAGAATTCTTTTAACATCTACTTCAAGCCAAGTTGCAAAAATGTTGTTGCTCGGAAGTGCCCAGGCATTGGGCATGCAATTGGTTACTGAAATTTAATACACATGACTTAAAAAATATCAAGTTCGACCAGTATTTTCGAAGTGCTCTTTTCAAGCGAGTTGTTATAGTCTCTTCGTTGATATTCTACATATGCCCAACCAGGAAAAACCTGGTAATTCATCCAGCACGAAGACTCGCTTTTCCGTGAATAACCGCCTTCACAAATGACAAGGACATAATGAAGAGACGTTGTATATAGACGTGACACATATTACTGTACGAAGAAGACTAAAATATGTTTAACCCCTTATTGTACTTGGAAATGTAACACTACGCGGTGTGTACATTAGACATTGTCGCAATAGTTGAGAGAAGGCCAGTGTAAATGAATAGACGTTTGATCTATCTGCATGTACTGCACGTAACTACCTTATTCACAAATATAATTCTTTATATTTTTGCATTAATTGAAGAACGGCACGTGTCACAAAAGCACCTTTATCTGAGACTTAGTAAGGGAACTGTTTATAAGGCGCAGTACCACAAAGTTTTAAGCAAGCCATGCTGTTAACTACGTATTTTTTTGTGAAGTAGGGAACATGAGTTTTTAAACAGAGCAGATTATTTCTGCATACGATTGAATTACTTCATGATTTTATGACCACGAATGACGTAAACATAAAACAAAATTCTATATATTCATACGTAGCCCATATAGTAAAATATATCACGTGGAAAATTACATTTAGCAATGCATAACACGAAAAATAACAAAACAAATAAATTATACAAATTAAGGAGGACGTATTGAGCCCCCCCCCCCCCCCAGTGTCGACATTAGCAACACCCGTGAGGTTCTTCTGTTGGAAATTTTTTTAGACTGTTGTTTAAAATATGTTTATATCGTTTGTTAATCATTGTTTAAAACTGCGAAAACTTACGAAATCTAACTCAGTTGTATGGGTTACAGGAACAGGGAGAATTGTACACGTTAAGTCGTTTATGCATTTTCCATGAAAAGGTTACAAGCTGAAACGTGTGTGGGCGCCGCTGAAATTACTAAGGAATTGTAACATGCAGGAAGTTTGTTTGAGCATCTTGTCACACCATACGTTAAAATTACTCATTTAGCGGATAATAAATTAAGAAAGTGTTGAATTATCGGCAATGTCTCTATAGGAACATTACAATTTACTATTGGGTGTTTATTATTAAAGTAGATTTGGACTAGATTTTGAGTAGTCTTTATTGTATGGTTAGAGATGATTATTAGCTTAAATTTTACATTAGTCTCATTATTCCATACTTACGCTTTAATATTTCAAATAAGGTACCTGTACCGAAAATGGTTCAGTTCTCAATATGGCCCGCTAGTTTACATTGTGTGGTAATGCCGATCGGTGTGGGATCGATACAGACTGGTCTCCAGTATGAACATACACCATCCATAAATATCTGTTTTACATCATCCATGTGTTATATTAGTAATATAGTTAATGACTTGGGCACACACATTCGGTACATGTACCTTACAATGTGCACAATGTAAGATAAAGTAATTTACTAAGTCTCATTAAAATGTTTTGAAGTAAATCTGGCCGATTTTTAAATTAGAAATAAATTAAGAAAAATTCAGCACGATTAATGACAGGGGCTCATAAGGGTAAAACTGACACTCTTTCAAATAAATATAAAATTTAAGACTATCGCACTTGAACACCCTTAAACCAAGCAGTCGCTCGGCCTTGACAGCTGCTATCCAGAGACAATCTTCACAATGAAAACAAAACTGCACCGGCTTCGTGTGTCCTCAATGCACATCCTGACCGGGATACACCGCGGATATTGGGGCTAGAGGGGGGGGGGAGATTGTCGCAGCCCGGCAGAGAGCACAAAGTAGCGCAGCTCTCACCTACAACACTGAGCAAAATACCTGATTGTAACACACATACACACACACACACACACACACACACACACACACGGTCGCGTAGAAAGTGAAAGTAGAAGAAAATATACTAGTCATTTTGCATTGCGGCCAACCATTTGGTCTGGGCAGCCACGTGTATTTGCTGCATAATAGTGTGCAAATCAACGTTTACCTACAGCACGATAGAATATGTTGAACTCGGGCTGTATTGTGCCCAGAGGGTAGCTCTGCGTAAAGTTTTTTAATGCCAGTTAAAAAGTGCAAATAAATTTATCAACACCAATGAAGCGTTTCTAGTTGTTTTTATCAGGCATATACAAATTATATCCCACGGTCTAGTTCTTAAAAATAAAAATATAACTGATGAGGTGTTCTTAATTTTAAAATAAGTAGTAATTACCTCACAACAGTCGCTATAGAGACGTTTGACAGCTTCTTGCAATGCTAGCAAGCCATTTTACACTTTTTTGAAATCCAAAATTCAATAATTCACAAAATCTGTCAGGTTTCTTACTTTTCTTCTCTCAAAAACTTTCAAACATCTTCACTGTCGTCCACCAAATAGCAATACCACTGTGTTTTGAGTAAAAACTATAATATATATTTTCAAACAAATTTTCAAATAATACTTCAATTAAAAATTATTACGTTCAAAATCACATCAAATGAATATGTACAGCAAATTTTGAATTTACAAATGTGACAAGATTCATTTATCAAGATATAAGCGTAAAGGCGAAACTCTAGACACACATAATTAACCGTAAACTGGACTCTTAATGAGTATTACTCAAATGAATACTAATATTACTGCAAGTATATCAAAGTGAAATAGTTACGAATAGGATAAGGAATTTTTAAGGACTCTACCAGATACGCTACGTTTGTATGTGTGAGGAAGAAAGTAGATGGAGTGGTGAGGCTTCCGTAGAATGGCGTATTTAATGCATTATCGCCTCTCCGCGCAAACCTCTCAGCTGGCGTGAAGTTATTTACTATTATCCTCTTTGCTACGGGACTTTGAGCGATTACCAAATTATTTTGTTTGTGGGCAGCATAGTTCAAAGTCTAACGCTCGTTACCAATGTTGTGTTTTTCGAATCCGCTCGTTATTTCCCCAGATACGGCAGTCAGGAGAAGCCAACGTTGGCCATTTTGAGGGGCCCGAAAATTATGTTTCTAATGAAAATGCCGAATTTTCAAGCGGCATAATTTGAATTGCGTATTCTTTTCTGTAGATACAGATACGTAATGCGCGTCAAACAATTACGTCAAAAAAATAATAGTCGTAACTCGTTGCAACGCATTTGAAGCGCAGGCAGGGAGACCCTTAACATTAATTTCTCAACACTACAAATTTCTGTGAATCAAATATAATTTGGGCACAGATAACTACAATCTTAATTATTTTTTTATCAACGTTGCCAATACTGCAATATTACAGTAACAAATATTAACATACAGTAGAAAAATTTACAAGAGGGGTTCAACGGTTGCATAACTCTGGCTGGGAATATATAGTCACTCACAGTCCAAAAGTCGCTGATGTGGTTCGATTCCCGGTGGGGTCCTCTTTTACACTCCTTGGATTTTTGCAAGTGGAACGTTGCGGAACTTATCGCTAGCTGGCGAACTTCTTGGGGCCACTCCCAGTTCTCTCCATCCTTGCTTTCTTCATACTCTTCCTCATGTCACCCGAACACAAGATATCGCCACAGACTAAATAGTAATACAGACGTGAAATGACGTGGCGGCTCTTTTGATACGAGCGAACTTCACCGCTTATTGGTTACCCGGAGCTGTCAATAACAACCTCGTGTTTGCTTGGCTCCTGCATTAACGGGAGGTTTCCTATTGGCTTGGCTGCCGGCTAGCAGAGCAGCTGCCTCACGCTGATTGGAGGTAGGCGTCTCCGCCATGTTGCTGGCCAGAGAAGCCATTTTGCTGGCGTGTGTGACTGAGTTCGCCGTTCTACTGGGTATTTCACTTCTGTATACCTAAATATTCTGTGATATCGCTCTGCCCTCATAACTTCGAGTAACGGTGTTAATAAGGGAAGTACACGTTAACATTACTTATTTATAAATTAATAAATTGTGAATATAACTATAGAAAAAAAATCCTACTGACATTTAAGGAAGAACACCACCACACGAGAAACTTTGCAATATAGGCCTACATTATATCTAAAATGTATATTTGACTAGTACACGCAAAAGAGAATCAAGAACCAAGTCACGTAGAGAGAGAGAGAGAGAGAGAGAGAGAGAGAGAGAGAGAGAGCAGCAACCGCCAAGGCAATTGATTATATTAAGGGGTACTGATCCCTACCACCTTGGATTTATCTGTTTCTTCTCGATAACTTCTGTTCTAGTCGATGTTTGTCACGACAGGGCGTAGATACAAACTTAATTGATTTTCTGTAATTGTTGGAACAGTAATATATTCATTATTTTGCAACGGGAAACAGCTGAAAAGAAAAAAATTGCTTTATTTATGGGAGCGACCACAGAGACCACAAAATTAACAAAAATAATGCCATATGGATTCCAAAAAGTGAATGAAACAATAAACTATGCCTTGTCAGCGTGAAAAAAGTAAAACTATGTGTATGTTCCCTGATTTATAAGAAAAACGTAAAAACAATCTGACAGGGATCAATCCCCCTTAAAAGGACTTGGTACATAATTCAGCCCTAAAAGAATCCGTTTAAAAAGGTAGGCCTCTTAAAACCAATTTGCAACAAAAAAAAAAAAACAGACGATAAGTAGTTTTTGCCGGCTTCGTTCGCAATTTTTTTCTAGAGTAACGTATTTCTTAAGAACAATCTCTGGCACGGAAATATCGTACATTTAATTGCAGCTCGAGAGCTCAACGCTTCACAAACATGTAGGCTACATCAGTCTGGGTAAATGCTTGCGTATAAAGTTTCCAAAAATTATTATCTAAGGATGTAGGATGTTGTTTTGTAGTACTATATTCAAATTAGTGTTTTCAGCGTTTTTGTATCCACCCCACAGTCTTAAATCAGGTGGTTAGCCTGGTTAGGGAACAATTTGGGCTTGAGGCGTTCAAACAGAAACCCCGAGTAGAGTTTTGAAGAGTCTGTCATGTCAGGGAACCACGCCCTGTTTGCAGACGTTTAGACATCAACCAGGTGATAGGATGAATTAGGCAAGTTGACCGAGCTAACCTAGCTAATCCCAGCGGGTTACTTGATGTAACCGCGTGGAGGCAGTGCGCTAGTTGTTGCGGGCGGCAAAGTTCAGCCCCGTGCAAGCCGCAAGGTTAGTCGTGCGTAGCTTTATTGCCGGCCTGCGCCGAGGAACACGCCGAGTTGTGCAAGTGTTGGGTAAGACTCTCTCTCTTTCTCTCTCAGCTTCCCTCAGTCTCTCTCTTACTCTCTTTTTTCCTTCTGCTCTGCCTCCGCCGCTCTGCTGGCTGTTACGGCAGCTGCTCGGCCCGTGTGGATTTCGACACGCCGTGGGGCGAGCCGGCCTGCCTGCGCTACCAACACCACGACGTCGGGCAGGTGGGGCTGAGGGCACCCTATCACAGAATGTTTACCACTACAGAAGCGAAGTGAAGAGCGCTGGTGAGGGTGACATGATGTATGGTGGTGAGGTGAGGTGAGAGAGGCACTTTTCCAACGAGGTCTTCAGAGGCTTATTATGCACCTGACGCATGAACGATGTTGTAGCGTGCCGCGCCTATTCTTCTCTACGACAATAACACACGTTTAAGGACGTTAGACCCGTAAAAACTCAAAATTTTGTATTTGTTCCAAACACTGTTCAGCTATTACACATCAGATAACACGTCATTTCTCCAAAGAAAAAAAATATGTCCCATAGTTTTAGCATAATCATCTATCAAAGTCACAAAATGTTAGCTGCGGTGTAGCCAAAATAATTACATAAAATAATTAACTTGCAGAAACAAGATAATTAATATTGATACTTAATGATGTGAGCTACTTCAAGACACTTTTGTAAACACAAAGCGACACAGTTTTGTATTTTTTAAAAATTGATGAAAATGAGTAAAATTTTGCATAACTTTGACTTTTGGCTACTACTAAAATTTTCAAAAATAAGTTTTGTCAAACATGTCATGAAATGCATTGATACCACTGACTTTCGGTTCCTGTAATTTTGAATTAAGTAGTTAACTACTTTTTTTGATTTTGGCTACACCGCAATGCTTATTTTGCGACTTTGATGCGTGATTATGCTAAAACTATAGGGCCTATTTTTTTTTTTTTCATTTGGGGAAATGGCGTGTTATCTGATGTGCAAAAGTTGAACAGTGTTTGGCACAAATATAAAAAAAATTAAATTTTACGGGTCCAACGTTTTTAAAACTAGACTTCAATCACTTAAAATAAATTGAAACATGCTTATTAGAAACATATTTTGGGGGCTTCTCAAAATGGCTAATTTTTTTTACAGCTATAACTGGAAAAATACCACCTTGATTCGTAAAAAACAACGTTGGAAGTATGAGTTAGATTTTACTTAAAACTTTCCACAAATACAATTGTAAGGTCGCGGCTTTAAGGCATCTTCACTCTTTAATTTAGCAGTGGTTTCGAAAATATTTTTTTAACGCAAATTAATAAATATATCAAAATTTAATTCTGGCAGTTTTAACATTTATATATTATAGTTTGTATCTGAATTTCTCTGCTGCAATACACCAAACAGATTTTTAGATTTTTTTCCCCTGAAATAGTACATATTTTGTTTTCAAAATAAGCCAAAATGAAGCAAAATAATTTTTTGCTAGCAAACAGTACATTATTAAAAAAAAATACTTTGTCAAAATTGTGTATCGTATGACTGTACATAGCCTAAAATTTTTTCAGAGCATTTGGTTAAAAAATATTCAAGTTATTTGCAATTGCTTTAAGTAAATGAAAGACCGCGGCCTTAAGCTCCATAGGGAAAAGAGTACTACGAAAACACTACACGCCACGAATAGATGCGATGCTGTTACCGTCGAGTGTGGAAAATCGAACCTTATCGCTTCACATTTTTCGCGCATCCAACGCGAAACATTTCATCCGGTGTATATACCTGTTTTAAAAGTCGATGAGGGTGAAGGGGCAACATAAATCCACGTCCGAGCCGGGATTCGAACCCAAGACCGAAGACCGGAGCCTAACAGACTACGCTACGAAGGTCGGCATGTGAGTATGGAGCAACGCCGGAATGTTGGGGCGGGGGAAACTGGAGATCCCCTAGCTGTATCGTCCGCCACGATTCCCACATGCGAGGATCACAGCCACACGCGCCAGCAGAATGGTTTGGCTGGACGTCCAAACAGGCGCGGGGATGACATCAACAGTCTCGGGCAGCCAATAAGTGAAGAAGTTCGCCCGTCAGTTCATGTCTGTATTACTATTTAATCTGTGGCTCTGACCTGTTTTGTCCTGTACTTAGGGTCAGTGGAAGATCGCAAGAATATTTCGTACCACCGTAGTTTGCAAAACAGTGTAGCAGCCTGTGCCTTGTGTCATATAATTATAGCTATGTAGTTTTTTAAGGACCAATCACTAGAGGCTGGAAAAATTCGCAGGTTCATTGACCTGTAGGCTAACCTGCAAGAATATTTGTGAACGGAAGCAGACAGCACACGCTCATTACCTTCTTGTTGTTAAAGTGAAATACATCTGCATTAGGTACATTTTCATTATTGGCTCAGATACTTCCAGGAGGTGTCAAATAAGTCAAAGGCCAATTGCAAAAATGACACAAACTTACAGTTTTCTAAATTGATGCCCAAATGAAAACTCGAATTTTTAGGTCTTTACGATACACTATAGACGTGCAAATTTCGCTTTATTTATTTTTTCTTGAGACAGTCTAGAATTTACTAGCGTATTCTCATTTGAACGTACTCCGTAATGTTGCTGACTCTGGACCTTCGTTTATTTGCGTGCATTCATTGTAGGATAGAGGACATTTTACAGTTGACCTTATATCACTGGCTGAAAATGTCTAGGCGCACCACACAAGCTGCTGGCCAACAGCAGAAGTATTATGTGACGACAGCAACTTGGCGTTCAGAGGCTGTCAGATCCATACGAATCAGAAATATTCAGTAGCGGCGCACCAGAGCTATCATTGTCCCTGTCAGATGGGGTCACGCCAATAATGAAAGACGTACATCAGATATGAACGTGCTACTTTGAAGCCTAACAAAACAATCTACTTTTTATGCGATAAATTGTCCCCCTCCTATCCCACGAATAGAGATGATGGTATATCGCGAAAATGTTTTGTACCATCGTAGACCAATAACATGCATCAAATATTACAACATTGGGGACTATTACTGGCTCAGTCAAATAGGGCAACAACTCCAAGTACAAGCTAAAGCAGTGATATTCTGGTAACCTGAACGTGTGTTGAAATCCAGCAAACATTCAACTGTTCTCGCGATAAACCATCATCTCTACCCATGAATGAGTGTACTGTCCGCGTGCCATCTCAGAGTCCCTGGCGTGTATGCATTTTCTTCGTAAACTTGACGTACGCTACAGTAACACAGTATCAAACACGTCCTAACTTACGACGTTACTACGACTAGCATGTGCGTCGCATGCTATCGAGCCTCGTTGTGTTATTTATAAATTTACGGGCGAAAAACCCATACCCGCGAGGGACCCAAGAGCTGGCGCGCGGACTGTATTTATCCGACATTTATGTTCGCGTAGTCCTGTGCAGTAATTTACAACTCACCATTTGGTTTCCAGCATTTCATGGGATGTCACGGTCGTTTGACCTTTACTCGCACTTGCACTCAACTTAAGAATGACTTATGAAGCAAGTGTTGAGCGACATTCAGCCTTAGAGACAGCGCACTTTCAGGTACCTGTCGCGCTCTTAGTCCAATAGCTATAGAAACATGAGGAATTGTTTTTGGCACAAGCCATAATTCAAAACAGCTGTTAGTTCGTTATCACATTCGCAATTGACCCTTGACTTGTTTGGCATCTAAGTGTGGCTAGGTGTGTGTCCCCTAAAAACTTTTGAACCAGTTGGCCGAATTTCATCAAACATTGTACACATATAGTACTTGACTTGACTTATTTATGTTTCGTCTACGTCCTTTTCATATTTTCAAAATGGCTGCAATTTTAACATTTTTAGTTCAACATAGATAGCTACGGAACCATATTTTAGAATTTCGTCCAAGTTGTTACACGGATATTACATACAATTCTGACTGGACTTTTGTGTAGTGCGTTCATCCTTTGGTAATATGTTGAAATCTGCGGCCTTTTTTTTTATTTTTATGATAGAAAGATCTCTCAGAAAATGTTTTCCTAATATTAATCAATGGGTATGGGTATATTTCTTTGTAAGCTGACTTATTTTTTGTATATTTAGTTTATCATGTGTGTTAAATAATATTATTATTCAATGTCTCTAGATGTACGTAAACGATTCTAACCATCAAGGTTGATTTGCATCCACTTTGAGGAAAGTAGGCTTATCAGTTATGCTGATAACTTTTTTATTTTTCATTCCAGCGGTTTCACGATACAAAATAAGGAATATACTAAGGTTGCTACAAATTCTGAAAATCTGTACACATTTTATGTATGCTTTGTCGTACCAAAAAATTTTGATAGGCTTACATGTAATAAAAGTTATTTTGTGATGTTTTTATTGGACTTTACGTTTCGTTGACAGCGAGGTCATTGTAGACGGTTACACGCAACTTGACACAAGGACAGGAACTAGAGGAGTCGGCCATGACCTTGGTTAAGGCTGCGTGTTCCTATTTACACTGTTTTTTTATAATATAAATTTTGTTGAATCCTTAAAGGAACAGATACGATAAAATCGTCACATAGGTGTGCTGAAAATTGTTTTTAATATAAAGCCTAATTTTGCAACGAAAAAAAAATTTTTTTTTGTTGTTTATCAATTTTTAGAAAATAGCATTAAGTCAACAATTAGCAAAAATTGTTTTTTTTTTTTTTTTTTTTTTTTTTTAGTGAAAACAATTTTCAACATATATGGGACTGATTTAAAATATCTGCTGTAGTTAATGATTTAAATAAAATTGTTTGTAAAAACAGTGTAAATTGTAACCTTGGCCTTTAGGGCAGCCGATTTTTTAAAAAGCAAAAATGAATACATCTTGCAACAGGTATACCTGTGTTCACGTGCAATTTTACTATTTTATACGGTTTGTGTAGTCACAAATTAAAAAAAAAAAAAAAAAAAAAAAAATCGCTTGTACGTTTCCCGTAAAGGTTCTGGTACATTTTGAACTCGGTAGTTATGTTTCGACCACGGAGAGAGTAATAACGAAGTGACTTACGTCCACCGTCACTAAATTACGACGAGCAAAGAAATTGTACGGATCTCCTCGTAGTCAAACGCATTACAACTGCTGTAGTACTTGTACATAGTGCCACAAAATTAAACATATAGCGCAAAAAAAAACATATGCTTAGTCTACTTAAGTATGTTTTCAGAAGGATGATTTAATGTTAGTACACTCGTATACGCTGTTTCATATAAGTTTGGATAAATTTGACAGCAACTTATGGGCAATACTTTTTAGTATTTTGGAATTTGTTGCACAACGCAAGACATTTTTAGTTCTAAAATGAACCTGAGATGTCCATTTCAACATTTGAACTGCAAAGTTTGTCTTGTGTGGTGCCACAAATCACAAATTATTGCCCATCAGTTGCTGTCAAATTTATCCAAACTTATATGAAACAGAGTATAAAATTATTAGATATATTCAATAACTAATTTGAACTCACCCTTTCAATGAAACAGTATTTTATAAAAAAACGCCTGTACGAATAGAAACTTTTTTTTCTTCTTTTTTACACTGTAAAGTTAAATTAACTGCTGTTCGGATTTGCATTTTTTTTTCTCGTGAGCCTTCATATTTAACTAGAATTTGTACAGACCCTTTAATTATAAATTCAGGACAGGACGAAATCCTGGGAAACATAAATAAAGAAAGCCAAATGTTTGTTTGTAGGTTACAAGGGAAAACAAATAATGAGCTAGCAAAATATTTTTGTTTGCTGAATGAAAGTGAAGCACAGCAAAATTAATTACGTTTATAATAGCCTATACAACAAAATATGCAGTATAACGGAACAAGTACCTATGTATGACGGAAATTAGGCCTATCTGGTTTAATAAATTCTAATTATTTCTTAGAGAATTTACAAAATGTTACTTTGTAGGTCTTTCAGTCAACAAAATAGTTTTTTTTCTTATTTTAAGTCAGTTCATTATATTATACTTAAAATACCCAAAATTATAAATAAATAAACAAACATTTCTATTTCTTTTCTTTTTAGCGTAGCACTTATGAAGTACCTACTCTGGTAACAAGCTTAATTTCAACCTCCCACCCCTTCCGCAGTAACGAAAGGTAATGTAACCACACCTTACCCTTCCCATCTCTGATCGTGTACAGACAGTTTTTTCTTTAATAGAGCAAATGAGAAACTGAAAACAATGCCAGCTGCTCACTACACTGTAATGTTTAATTGACAACACAACCATACCGCCGTCAGACGTCGATGAGCCGCGGGTAACGGTGGGCCGGAGTGCGTCATTTCAGGCGTCGGGACGCCTTTTAGCGGAGATATCGCCGAGCCACGAAATACGGCAGGCGGGGACGCCTTCGGGTATTATTAAAGAAGTATTGCAAAACGTCGCAGTTAGCTTGGTAGACAGCTGACGGAGCCTCCGCTCACGTGACCTTCGAGTTGAGATTGGTGGACGTAAAATCATTAAAAGTCATACCGACAAAGCTAGTACAACAAAGGTCCGCCAGGAGAGAATGGTAACGACGTGCTACCCGGGAAAAAAAAACTTACTGTCTTATTTATTACTACACCCGAACACCAGAACTTTGTTAACATCCTTTAATAAATAGCAGCGCGTCGCAGATGATTGAGAAGTTATCGCTGGATTATTCCTTGCATCATTAGGAGCAAAGATATCATGCATAGGGTACGTGGTTAAATTGAAATTGGCAGTTTTATTGCTACATCTATTTTACGGACGCGGTGCATTTCACACGGGATATCATAAACAATATTTGTTTGTTCTCGAGACGTTTGTCTGGTGTGGTTTAACTGTGTCTGTTGATGCTCTAATACAAACAACACGGTCTGATAAAACATCACTTTATTTACTTATGTAATGGTTATTATTTTATTCGTCATGTTTCAAATGTTTCTAACTGCTTATAAAATACTAGCAGTAGGACCCAAATGCATATTACATTTTTGCTACAAATTACGCAAGGGCTAAATACTGTGTATGTCGGTAAAGTCTCGTGAATTATCCTGTATCTTGTACTAGTATCCATTCTGTTGATTAAGGGGCCTCCCTAACTGCGCTTCAAATGCATTGCAGCGAGTTACGACTATTCTTTTTTTTTTTTTTACGAAACTATTTAACGGAGATTATATTTGTATCTACGAAAAGAATACACACTTCAAACAATGTCGCAATAGTTCAGCAGGTTTATTAGAAACATCATTTTCGGGCCCCTCAAAATGGCCAAAAATGGCTTTTCAAGAATGCCGCATCTGGAAAAATAACATCCAGATTCGAAAAACACTACTACAGGAACAAGTGTTAGAGACTTAGAAATATGTTACCCACAAATAAAATAATTTGGTCACCGCTTAAAGTCCCATGGGAAAAAGGATAATAGTATAGCACTGCACCCAGTGGCTTGCGCGGAGAGGCGATAATACATTATATACGTGATTTAGCGGCACTCTTACCGGTCCTGCTTCACATACACAAACACAGCCTATCTAGGGAGGCCCCTTAATGATCGTGATGCTAAAAAAAAAATATTCAGGTTTACAAGAGTGCGCGCTTGCTACCTTCTTGTAGCCATTATTTCCAGAATGAAACAAACGCAAGTGAAGTGAGGCAACAGCGCGGCGGGAGCAGAAACAAACGGCTTGTTCACGAAAGGGCATAAGTCAGTGTCACGCACAGCTCGCTGTACGAGGCCGAGTGCTGTATGGGACGGCCCATTAACGTACACACGTTCGCCAGTCACCAGCTATTACTCTTTTTATCCATGCTCCATTTTACGCGTTACGTTCACGTGTGTACGCGTTTCGGAACACTACCTCCGTGCTTTGCCCATACTTCAGTTTTCACACGGCTCGACGAGCACGTGTAACGGGGCAAAATATTACTTTTTTGTAAGCAGTAGCATTACCATTGCGATCAAGACCTCTTGCAAAAAGAGTTCCTTCTAATCGCTTTCCAAAAATATTGTTCAAAATGCAGAATCGTTCAACTGTTAAAAGTGTTGTAAGTTATTTCACCCGGTTAATGCTAAATAAATACCGTAGATTGATTCATCCTACTCAAGTACACAGTCACATAGGCGAAGTAAAGGTGTCAAACCTATAAGTGTTGACCATTTTAGTTAATGTAAATAAACATTACTGTCAATCTTTTCACGAAGTGGTGCATTTTTTACGCTGTATTGATGTTAAAAAAAGTGGGAGATGTAAAAGTTTGTAGCCAGTATATAGCCAGAAGACGTAAGCAAGAGAAACCTATAACACGAGATGGCCAAGAAGGGTAATCAACTTATCAACACTTTAAATTTATTAATTTTTATTTCCGTTTAGCTTGTCCCGAACTAATTTAACGGTATGAAATGAAACACCTGTGAATGTTTTAATGAACACCATAATCAGAAAAGAAAAAGATAGACAAATGAACAATTACTAACAATAATACAACACATAAACATTCACAAAATCTTTAAAAATTATTTAGCTAATTAAGTTTTGTATACTTTTGCTCCCCTTCCCTCCCCCCGTAAAACATACCGCATCGTTGTTCTTTATGAAATAGCAACTGGCATTAATAGCGTTTTAATTTCAGGAGTCTCTTTTCCATAGAACTGAAACTTACGTACAGAAATTAGTTCATAATATTAGAAATAAATATTTATCGTCACTAGAAAAGTATATCTATTAAAAACCGTAGCCAACAAAAGTTTCTCACAAATTTTAAATTCCTTAAATAACTTTTCCCCAGTAAAGGGTTTGGTAAAAATTCAATGCTCTCATAATTGAGGACTAAGTGCCAAGAGATAACGACGAAAACAGTATATGGCGACAAACAAATGGACAAGGAATTATCCAAATGTGTGCACATATTTTTTACAATACTAAAGTAGTAAATAGGAGCAATTGAACAGTTATTAATACAAAACACTTATGAACATCAATATATATTTTTTCAATGAACTAGAATGCGTTGATGTTACTCAAACCATCTGGTTGTGCTGATGTACGGCGAGCATGAATATCACTTACGTATGTCTTCGACCTAATGTTTTGGCACCTTTCTGTGTACCTAACTCATTTTTGTCGAAAATGGTACTTAGCCCCTTCTGAATGTTAATTCCTCAATTTTTCTTTGCAAATTGTTTATTTATATATTTAGATTAAGTGAGCGTCCACTTTATGACATTTCCCTTCTGAAAAAAGTTTCTGCCCTGGCGAAAATGAAGTGTATGCCCAGCGGTAGTTAAACGATGCTCGCAAGGGAAGAATATGTAATAATACATTTGTACGCGATAGTTTGTCTTATAGACATTTTCTTAGCATGAAACGTATTTTACTTAATAGTTGTTATTTAACATAAGGAAGAGTCAAAGTTAGGATTTGCGTGTTCCGGGGACGTACAGATAATGAAAACTAAACCTTACTGGACTAAAGTAATTCACACTGAAATAGCATGTAATGATAATCATGGTATGATTCTATCAGCACTATGTTCGTGTGATTTGAACCTCGAGTCTTTTAACATTTCGTGAAAAGCACTAAAGCAATAATTAAGAAGCATCAAAAACCTGTCGTAAATATGGTGTAGTCACTGTGACAGCGAGGAATAGCCAATTATTATTAGCTGAAGTGTGTTCGAGTATGCAAATATAGTCTTTTCCCTGAACCAGTTCATCTTGTTTGACAGCTCACAAGTATTACTTCGGGAACTAAATTCAATAAACTTTATTTTTGAATCGATGTACCAGCTAATTACAAATGTGATCAAAGGAAACATTACGTTTGTGGCCTAGATAAAGCTGGCAACCAAATGCTGATACACACTGGACCACTTTAAAAAACGACACTTTTACACGGAAAATCCTTGGAAACTCATTCGTCATATTGAAATTCCTTGTAAAACTACAAAGGATTTTATTGAAACGTAATAAAATACAAAGTATCACATATGATAGTAAAAATACAAGGCATATACTAGTACATACACATGCATAAGGATGTGAATCATGAGTAGGTCCTATTAATCTTATTTTGATCATGAAAATGCTTTTATAATAACTGCTAAATAAAAATTCTTTCGTGTAATTATTCTGAGAAAAAAATTGTGGACGCACCAAGATTTGAACCTGTATACCAACTTTTGGTAACCGCTCAATTTATCCCTACACTACCTTGACATGCGTCTTATTAGCTCCTTTTTGATCACATATAATGTACGGTTTGATATGTTTGTACTTTTGAAAAGGTTTGGTATATCTGTGCAGTCTAGCTTACAACTGAGTGAACCTGCGAATTTTAATTCCATCCATACAGTTTTTGCTGCCAGTTTACATTTAAGTTCTATCGGTTTTCTTACGCCCCACTATTATCAAAAAATTTCTCGGATGCTCCTTTCAAACATTCCTGACGAGTTCTGGGGCCTTTGTTTTTCTCTTTTCGTGCGTAAACGTTATGTGAAGTAAAACATTTAGGCACGTTTATTCACCGCGCACAAAGCATGCCGAGATAATTTTGCTTGAAATTTTTTTCAGTGAATGTAAGGTAGAGTCAAAGCAATATGCCTTCATAAGCTTGTTTGTAATAGTACACGTTATTGCGTAAGGTCGGATTTATTTACTTAGACATACTCCATTGCGAAATAAATGACTCTCAAAAGAAAACTAAACAGATTCCAGTTCCCGAAACGTCGTTAATACTGACTGTTTGGAAAACTAGCGTGTTTTGTTTCGTCTCATCTTTTGTGTCGTTTATTGCTTTTACTGTTTGTGTCCGACATCTTTGTGTTTTGTTTAGTCTAGTCGTTGTGTTGTTTGCTGTTTTTCTGTTTGTGTTTTTGTTTCGTCTCATCGTTGTGTCGCATGTCAACTTAGCTCTTTTTATATTTTTGTTTTTCTGTTTGTTCCTTGTTTTATCTGACCAGATTCCGGTTTTGGGATTTCATGTTGTGTATGTATCCTGATGACTAAAACATACTCTGCTTATTTATGTTTTCTTCTCTTATTTTTGATTTTCTTTTGACAGTCATTTATTTCGCAATGGAGTATGTCCAAGTAAATAAATCCAGTCATGCATCACCGTTGCACAGTTCTTTCAAAGATCATTACGTAAGGTGCCTCCACATCACAAGTTTTTAATTTAACAGTCTCATCATGTGGTGTAAATCATGACAATATAGCAGTTCATAATGGGAAAATAGTTGAAAGAGCGCGTTCAAGTGGCAAAAAATCGTAATTTTATATTTGTGTGAAATGGCGTAGATGTTACTTGGGATTACGTTTTCCTCTTACAGACAAATTAGCTCATCCACAATAAAATTTCAAAATCAAAATTTTTATGTTTTTCGTTCTTATAAGCTACAAAAACCAATGATCATAATGAAATTTAAAAAAAATCACATCGAAACTGCATGTCATGGGCAACTGCTTGACGTATGAAAAATGCATTACACCATATTTTCCTATCAAAATAATTGCTAAAAGTAGAACATGTTTCAAATTTCAGAAATTTCTTTAAATTTCAGAAATGTTTTAAGTAGATTTTTATATACATCAAGCAGTAGCCCGTAACAGGTAGTTTATATGTTTCTTTTTTTTAATTTCATATCGTCATTGGTTTTTGCAGTTTATAATAACGAAAAACATGTAAATTTTGACTTTGAAATGCTATTACGAGAAATCTGGCAGAGAAAACATTTTTGTAAGAGAAAATTGTACTCCCAAGAAATGTCTACAAAACTAAAATCTTTCATACAAATATGAAATTGCAATTCCCCCCCCCCCCCCCCTTTCCAAGCGGCAGAATGCCCTTAACAAATAATACCCGTATTTCAAAGCTTCGCAGTTATCTGTGATACTACAGTAAATCCCACATGAGAAATGCTTCACACCAGTAATAAATGAACCAAACACCTCATTAGCTATGCAAGATATTATACTTTCAATAACACAGGGAATATGATAACACATTGTTGCATGCTGAGTCTCTGCGGGCTGGAAGCTGTCGAAACGCCTTTAAGGCTAGTCCATGACTCACAAGCCTGGCTGCCTCATGAGGGAAGCCCCGACGAACTATGTCATACAGACCTGTGTCAACTGCACCTTAACCCTACGAGGCCGGCTTACGAGGTTCAAGTCACATCTGAAGCATGATGTAATGTATGTTGTTAGACCTCTGTAATTCGGTGCATCCCCTGAGTTTCGCCTGATTATATAAGCGCCGAATCAACAGATTTGGAGAGAGTTTACTATTGGTCGTGCTAGAGGAAGGTGTTATGTTTGTGGAGAGACTGGTGAAGACATCTTGGTGACGTCAGAGTCTACTGTGAGGCTACAGGCTCATACCTTCGGAGCAGAATTGGGCGGAACAAGAAGACTGGTGCTGCTGGTCAACGGACAACAAGGAGGTGCGCGACGGGAGTCGAACCGAAGACCTCAAGAGTGAAGACAGTGGTGCATTCGGGGTGCTGCGCAACACATGATGAGCCATCACCACTTCGGACTGATAAGGTCGTACATTGTCACTATTTCAGAGACTTGACTGGATATATGACTGAACTTTTATTGTGATTTGTAGTCTTTAATTAATGGTAAATATTATTGTGCTCTAATTGTCAAAGTTAATTAACGTTTCTGTGGCACATTAGTAATTGTGTGCATTATTAATTGTTGTGAAAGATATAGTTGAATGCTATTTTGTGTGTTTTTGTAAGCTTTTATTTATAACTATAAGACCTCTATCCCAAAGAGCTCCGTGAATTGCCCACATTAATGTTTTTGCTAAACTTGCAACAATATTTACTTGTTTGCCTGTGACGTTTGTGTTTAGTTTCAGCGGATCAGTAACAACAAAAAAGCAAATTCTGTAAAGTTATTGCGCAAGTTGTGTGATCAAATAACTATAAAATTGAGCACAGGTAAAACAATGTCTACGAGTAGTTACTGACGATCGTCTGTGGAAGAGGAAACGAGGTGTTCATAACACGGCGGACAGGGAAAAGACAAGAGTACGGCGAGGCTGACCTACTGCTGCCGTGACTCACAAACCTCATTTCTTTCCCTGCTGGGTGAATCCGAGAGCACGAAACACTGGGCGAATAAGCAACTGCCGGAAGCTCGCGAAGTCAGCCGAGTGTTCACGAGCGTGCGCGTGAGGTACGACGACGACGCAATACAGCTGAAATAAAAATCGTGTTGCTGCCAACATTCAGGAGATAGTTCTTACGTACTTATCATTGTAACCATTGGCCGTGTGCCAACATTGAAATATTATAGTAAACTAACAAATTTTGTTAGGCAGGTTATAATCGCAAAAGCGATGTACGTATTGGTGAAATTGTTTATTTGCTTACAAAACTACTTTGGAAGCTATTTCAGTGTTTTGAAGTGGTAATGCTGCTACTCGCCGACACATTGATACAAAATGATTGGACATACATATAATAGCTTCTTTAATATTGGCTCAGCACTTTTCAAGGTGTGTTAAAGGAGTAAAGGGTTAGGGGCCAGAAAATGTTGCGTATTCAAAGACCCGCATGCGAGAATCTATTGTCCTACCATATTCAAGCCTGTCTATTCGTACATTGTCTGCTGTTCCATTGAGAAAATGGTCGAGGCTTGAGCACAGACTAAATAGTAATACAGACGTGAAATGACGTGGCGGCTCTTTTGATACTGGGTAACTTCGCCGCTTATTGGCTGCCCGAGTTTGTTGATACAAGCCCCGTGTATGTTTGGTTTCTGCATGTTACGGCAGTTTCCTATTGGCCTGGCAGGCGGCTAGCAGGGCAGCCGACTTGTTGATTGGCCGTAGGCTTCTCCGCCGTGTTGCTGGCAAAGAAAGCCATTTTTTTGCTGGCATGTGTGACTGAGTTCGCTGTCCTATCGTTATTTCACTTCTGTATTTCTAAATATTCTGTACCCTGTATGCACAGGGCAGTGCATTCTACACGCATGTAATTGAATCCGCGAAATTTTTCTGCCTCCAGTAAAGGGTCAACTGAAAAAAGTGAGCCGAACTTGCAGTTGTTTGAATCATAGCTTGTGCTCCAAAGGAAACGCGAATATTTTCAGGTCTGTAGTTGTTGACAATACATTACTCATTTCGGCTGCACTGAAGTATGCCAGAGGGTGCAAACTCGCAGTTTCAGATGCACTGAAGTATGCCAGAGGGTGGAAATTCGCAGCTTTGTTACAAAACCTTTCAAGCCTCGACTCACTACTACAGTCAAACCTCTTTGATACAAACCTGAATGGACCAAAATTGTTGTTGTTTGTAATAAACAGGTTTGTATTATCAGGTGTAAGCAAAAACATTTAAAAGTTTCTAAAATTTTAGTCGCTCAGTTTATTCCCACAAAACAAACATTTTTATAACCGCAATGATTGTCATTAACTAGAGGACTTTATAATACATTGTTTTATTTGTACAGAAAAATTGTATTGTACATTTCAGCTATTGTTTAATTTTTCACCACATTCCAAGGGGATCAAAAATCACTTTGTATTAATGAGAATTTAGTATTAACAGAGTTTGTATTATGAAGGTTCCACTGTACTAGCATTGTAATATGATATGTCAATCGTTACTCAGTTCCAATTCAGAGCTATAAAAATAACTGTCACTTCAGAGGGCGTAAAAATTAAATTGAATGTAAAAAATTGTATTCCAATCTGAAGGTAAGTACCTACTCGGAAACGGATATTTAAAAAAATGCACTCCTTTATCTTAATTTTTTCTGTGTTAACTTTTATGTTAGAGTCAAGCATTTACTTAGCGTTACAACCAGCATTAGAGTTTTCATTTGTTTTACGTGTCTTCAGCAGCGGGGGGCATTAAAGACGCTTACATCCTATTTTACACAATAACGGCAACAGGGAGAGGAATCGGCCATGACCTTTGTTAAGGAACCATCCCAGCATTCGCCTAAAGCGTTTCGAGAAGCCATTGAGATCCGAAATCACAATGGCCGCAGTCGGGAATTGAACCCAAGTCCCTCGTTATGCGTTTTTTTAAATTTTCTTTTAATTTTTAAAACGAGCAGATATGATAAAAGACTCTTAAGCTTAATTTCTTAAAAACACAAAATATATAATCTAGGCTAATTCTCGGCTGTAATGAAATTTAAGTCTCTAACTAGAATAAACTAAAATATTTTTAGTTTGAAAAAATTGTGTTACGTAGTAAAACACAAATATTAAGAAATATGTGTGACAATTTAACGGCATATGCTCGTTTTATTTAAAAACATAAAATTTTAAAAACGTTATTAAAAAACTGCACAAAGAGTGACTTGTCTTATAAATGTTTCGAAATCGTTAAAAATATTCATTAATTTATTAGTCGTGTCCTCGTAAATGTAGAGAAAAAAAGATTAGTGCGACCACGTCGGCGTGATACGTGAAAGCACTCCAGCTTTTAATCACGTGGGCGGTTAAGGGAAATAGGGGGGTTGGAGGGTGGTTGGAGGTCCCTCCCCTGCTGAAACGCACCCTCTGGCGTCACCATTGATCGGCGTGATGGAGTGACGTCACGCGGCCCTCGCCGTGGCCCAGAGCCGCCCACGCACACGCGGCGTTTACGAGGGTAGCCCGGGAATAGCAACATTTCAAATCGAAGTTTTTAAAATAAGTTGTCCAAGTGTAGTTTAAAAAGTGACCAGAGCTGACGCGACCGAACAAGTCGATCAACTTCTAGTTGACCTTGATCGTAAGCAGGATAACCTGGTACTAACAAAATGGCGCGAAAAAAATGGAGACATCAGACTTTCAAAAAAATGGGAAAACTATTACATTTTTACTAGAGATGATAGTATATCGCGAAAAAAAAATTTGCGCCAACATACCTTCGAAAACACTGTAGTTTCTTGCAACATGAATGATTGGGTGATATACGTCTGATAACGTAGCTGTCTGCAGACCAATAACAGGCATCAAATATTACAATAGTGCGAGTCTTATTTGCTCAGTCAAATGGGGTAACAGCTCCAAGTGCAAGCCAAAGCCAGCAATCTTTGGTAAGCTGAACGTGTGTTGTAAGCCAGCAAACAGTCAAGTTTTCCCGCGATAAACCATCATCTCTAATTATCACACGTCCGAAAAGACAAAGGATTGGACTACAGATACAGGGAGTACTGTTTTCTTTACCCAACGTGCAGTATATAGGTAGAGCCACGATTTTGTCTTGAAAAGATTCTTGCAACACTTTGTTTCAGTGTCTTACGTGCGCATCGACAGCTCTCCTTCATGGTTATTGGCAGCGTGTCTTTGTTCAGGCAAGTCTCCCATTTGACTGCACCAACAATAATAAGGCAGTTATGACGTCATACGTCTGTAATTTGTCAGTATAACCCCAAGACAAGTGAGACTTAAAACAGCCAATCACTGACCATGAAGTGGAGCTACTGTTGTGCACATAAGACACTGAAATAAATTGGTACAAAAATATGTCCGCCATAAAATCGTGACTATATATATATATATATATATATATATATATATATATATATATATATGTAAGGATTTTAACCTTTGCTAAAAAAAAATAAAATAAAAAACCGTATTTCCACTACTGTTACTTACGGAGATATGGATGTAC
This sequence comes from Medauroidea extradentata, assembly GCA_003012365.1. Classification (NCBI taxonomy): domain Eukaryota; kingdom Metazoa; phylum Arthropoda; class Insecta; order Phasmatodea; family Phasmatidae; genus Medauroidea; species Medauroidea extradentata. Next base: position 184,492 of record PNEQ01115221.1, on the reverse strand, counting down.
GTACAAATACAGATTTTATATAGGAATTCTCGCTAGCGACTTCTCTCTAGAAGCGTCTACATCTCTTCACTATCACTGTAGCAGATTACTACACAGAAACACCTCGCAGTCAGCAAGCTATACTCCTATTCGTTTAAGTTAAGTAAATTTTGACAGCTAGCTGTGAGCAATTAATGTTAGTCACGAGTAATGTGTGTCGCAATGCAAGACAACGTTTACAGTAAATATGGTGGCATGGACATCTCAGGTTCATTTGAGAACAAAAATGTCGTATGACTAGGGACTGTAAAATTTCGCGAATTCAATGACCTCTAGGCTAGAATCCATTATACTATGCATACTCCAGCCCCGTATATTCGTTCATTGTATGTTGTTCCACTGAGTAGCAGCTAGTGGACAAATAGTCGGGGCTTGAGTAGGCATAGTATAATGGATTCTAGCCTAGAGGTCATTTAATTCGCAAAATTTTCCAGTCCCTACGTATGACTTAACCCTGAAATTTTGCGAAACGAATTTTGCACCACTTTGTTTCAATGCCTTACGTCGATATGTGCAGCCCTGCTTCATGGTTAATGGAACTATGTCTAGAGATGATGGTTCATCGCGGGAAAAAATTAAATGTTTGTTGAGTTCCAACGCGAGTTCGTCTTATGAAAATTTGACTGGCTTTAGCTTGCACGTGGAGCTATTATCATATTTGACCTATCCAATAAGAAAACCGCTACTGTAATACGTGATACCTATTATTGGTCTGCAGAGAACTACGTTGTGCCAGACGCATATCGCCCAGTTATACATTTCACAAGAAACTACATTGTTTTCAAGGCAACGTACAAATTTTCGCGATATACCATCATCTCTAACTATAGGTCGTTCGGAATAAAGTGAGCACTAAAGATTTAACCTTTGAAAAAAGTCACTAGCCGTTACTGCATATGATTCAACGTTAACAATAGTTACCTTACTGCTTGTGTGGTTGGCAGCATATTGCAGTAAGTAGTTCCGTGTATTTTCCTATTTAAATACAGCAATACTGAAATAAATGAAATAAATTTGACATAACTATGTTTTACATAATTAATAAACTTTTTTTGTCAAACTCTATAAGTTCCTATCGACTGCACAATTTATCTTAAACGCGCAAGAATTAAGTGACGTGTCCAGATAGGTTAGACATTTCCCGTCTTTGTGACGTTGCGCGCGGAAAGATACGAATTTGCCGCAAAGAGTACTTTAACAGGGCTTCTTTGAGTGCTCACTTTATTCCGAACCGCCTATACTATGTTTTACTGTAGAGGCGTTACTTATTTGACTGCCAGTCAGGACGAGGTTATTGCGACACCAGCGGAAAGAACCTTAAGGGTGCCGTCTGCTAGAATCGTGAAGAGCCGCGCAGACCTTTAACAATCCTGATTTCATTCGAAAACCATTCAACATGTTGTCACGCGGTTAGGCTACGAAAAGCATTTAAGGATCTTAGTACAGGTCTATAATTTTGCCATTAACAGTTATCGTTCCTAACAAGTATTTTTTTGAGTGTGAAAGCGACCGAATCGGGACTTTCGACGCTGATTTTTATGTAAGAGTAATCATTTTCACGATATTCTGAATATTATAGACCTGTACAGCGACTCTATCCCTTTCGTCGCGTAAGATAAAATGATTGTGTTGTCGCTGAGAGTCGCATAGTAAAAACGGTTCAGCGGAAAGCTTGCACGCTAGTTCAGCGCTTGGCTCGTTGAGGCGACGCGGCATTTGATGCGCGCTTCAAGTTCGACCTTACTGCTCCGTCGCTTTTGAGCCTCTCACGCGCGGGTAGACTGCGCCCTTAAGAGGGCGTGGTACATAATTCAACGCTAAAAGCATTAATTTATGTCTGTAGCTTTCTCGAAACCAATTTACGAAAATTAAACAATAACAATTCCGGACAATAGTTTTAGCCAACGTTTTAAACAACATTGTTTCAAGTGTTACTAACTTCTGAGGCACAATCTCTGACGCCGGAACCTCGTGCATTTAACTGCGGCGCAAGAGATCACGCGTAACGAATAAGTAATTCTGGATAAATATTTACTCATAAGTTGGCAAATACTATTATCTAGGATTGCCATTGAGTATTTTATCCGTATTAGCTTCGAAAAAAGCGTAGAAATCAATTTATATTTTCAGCGTTTATTTATCTACCACGCCCTCACCGAGAGTCAAACACATTCAGTCCCTGACCACGAAACACAACTGCATATGTGCACGTAAGACGATGAAACAAGTTGGCGCTAAATTTTTTTTTTCGCGAAAATTTTGAGTTTCTAAATATAAAACATGTACAAATCCTTCTTAAAGTCACGTCTTGTAGTTTTACAGTGATTTCGAAAACATTTTTCAAAGTAATATAACTGTAACGTTGAAGAATCCCTACATTGTTTTGTCAGGAATAAATCTTAATTTGTACGTATTTTTATGGCAGCAATAAGTTTCCTAGTTTTCCTAATTTTGCACTCAAAGTAGCAACAATTTAAGTGAAATCAGGCGAAATATATTTTTTTCGAACAAACGGTGAATGATTTTGCAAAACGCCTACATAGAATTGTACAACGCATGACTGCTCTTAAGGGGCCTCCCTATCTGCGCTTCAAATGCACTGCAGCGAGTTACGGCTATTATTTTCTTGACGAATCTATTTAACCCGCAATGTATTTGTATATCTGCGAAAAGAACTAACAGTTACAGGTATGTCGCTATAGTTTTAAAAGTTAGGAAAGTTTATTAGAAACATCATTTTCGGGCCCCTCAAAATGGTAAAAAACTGCTTTTCCAGGCTGCCGTATCTGTAAAAAATAACAACCGTATTCGAAAACACAACTATAGACACAAGCGTTACACTTAGAACTACGCTGCCCGCAAACAAAATAATGTGGTCACCGCTTACTTAAAGTCCTATTGTAACAAGGACAATAGTAAAGCACTGCACGCCAGTCGAGTTGGTTTGCGCTGAAAGGCGATAATGTAATATATACGCCGGTCAACCGCAGCCTTACCGCTCCTACGTCACAAACAGACGCAGCCTATCTAGCGAGGCCTCGTAAAGTTAAATTCTTTCCATTCCGTTAAAAGGTTTTGGGTGTTTTTGTACCAATGTGAAAAAAAAAAACTGCCTAGCATGGCTTAAGAAACCAGTGCTGTTAGAACTAGCAAATTGTATTAAGACGAAGAAGAGTATAGCACTAGGGCGCACGCGGCGGTCGCTGTGTCAATGAGGACGGAGCTGCTGGCCACGACGATGTAGGTCACAGCGGTCCAGGTCCGCGTCGCCTGACGTAACGTCACAGTCTCCGTCGTCGCATACTTAACTATACCGCAGCCAGGCAACTGGTCACCGCCGTAGAAAACACCCATACTATTATATTAACACACACGCCTAGTCTCCAAGCTATTATACATCCAGACCTGAAATATTCGCATTTTCTGCCGGGCGCAAGCACTGACGCCTCGAAGGTTGTTGGCAGGCAAGGCACAAGTTGCCGAGAACTGTAGCCTACACCTCTGTGAACACGCCGCCATATACCAATGACCATCAACTATCTACTGGCTACTTATTGTGTTGTGGCCAGTCAGTAATAAGCGGCACCTACATACCAGCGTGTTAGTGGCTGTAGCGTCAACTAACGCACAATCCTGAATAGTTATCTACAACTTGTGCCCTCCTCAGTGGCGGATTTAAGGGGGAGGGTGGGACTACCGGGCTGAAGCCCGCCCTCCCCCAAATCGTGTTCAAACATGATGTAGCCAAAATATGTCCAGTCGCCTCAAGGAAACTGAAGTTTTTATTTCTGTGATGATCCAAGTGCATTTAATGTGTACTACTTGTATGTATGTTATTTCTAATGTTCTGCAACAGTAAACAACCACACTTTTGAGATGGCTGATATTTTTTACAATCTATAAAGTCACGTACGTTCAACCCCTCTCCCCCCAAATACGTACCTAAAAAATCTGCCACTGGGCAACAACTTACGAGCCGCCACTGGGCAACAACTTACGAGCCGCCACTGAGCACAAGCTAGAATGCAAACAACTCATAGTCCGCATCACATTCGCAACCTGTAGAGACCCTGGACTTTCGAGGGAAGATGTTTGCCCCACTTTGTTTCAATGCCTTACGTGCATGTCTACCGCTTCGCTTCATGGTTATTGGCAGCGTGTCTTTGCTCACAAGCATCACTCACTTGACTGCGCCAATAAGAACAAGGTTACCGCGAGCCCTCACGTCTGTGACTACACTGTAAAAATACTTCCTAAAATGTGTACGAGTAATTAATAGAGACCTGCAAAATTCGCGTTCTCATTTGGTAGCAGACTAAACTTCACATTCCTATACATAACAGAGCAGAATCTGCGCTTCAATTGGCCACGAACTTTTATGTGTCGACATTTACGTGTGTTGTGCCTTTACAGAGATTGGCCTCTCTACCGTGTAAGCATTCTCCGCGGCAAGTCACGTCAATATCGGCCAGCGGGAGACGTCGAACGAGTCTATAGTCACTTGGAGTCTAGTCAGCGATCAGAAAATAACGCGAAATTTACATGTTTCCAGTAATTAACCTAAACGCAATATGGAACAGTTACCACACTTCCGCCATATAAATTGTTAACTTTGACAGTTGTTACAATACAAGTCTAGTAACTGTACTATACATAGGCTGTTTTATAAAAGGTTTAGGAGTGCTACCATGGATGTATGGGAAACAATTCTACAATACCTTCCTTCTTAGCGCTCCTATACGCACGAGTGGCAAATTTACAGACTATTTTTTTTTAGAGTGTAGCGGGTAGAACAAACATCAAACCGCGGACAGTTAAAAACATCCAATCACAGACCACGAAGCAGAACTACAGGTGTGCAAGAAAGGCATTGAACCAAAGTGGTGCAAAAATATTTCCGCGGAAATCCAGGGTCTGTACAATTTACCCTTGACTTATTTGACATCTCCTGGAGGGTACAGAGTCAATAAGAAAGCAATAACTTAATTTAGGCTCAATAACGTGGTTATCTCAGTGTTAGCGAGCATCCAATACGTAGCTGTAGTCATCTGAGGACAGAGATATTCTTAGAAACTTGCTTACAGGCCAGTGAATCTGAGATATTTGTAGGTCATTAATTATTCATTGTATAGGATTCGTCACATCGGTGTCTTTATTTCGCCTTGGTTATACCTAATGAAGAAGTAAAGCGAACTGGTGTTTTCAATTTTTCCGTACGGTGAGCTATAGGTTTACTGTTCATCTCGAAAACGAACTACAAAATATAATGTCTTACGCTGAAAACATTTTTGTAGAAAGTTTACTCTGTAAAATTATTTTGTAGTAAGTTTGCACTGCAAAATCATTTTGTAGTAACCACAAAATAATTTTGTGGTGGCCATAATATTTTCGTGGTGTCAACAGAATGTTTTTGTGGTGTCTACAAAATAAATATTGCAGGGTAAGTTAAATAGTCAATAAATATTTTGTAACTGCCACAAATTATATAATACCACTTGCTATTTAGCAACACCACCTTAAATAGTATCAAAACAACTAAGGTCAACGTAGTTTTTCATTTCATTTTAAAGAAAATTTATTTTCTTCTCGATTTTCAGGATAGCTTTACTCACAAAAATTAACTTAACGTCAAAATTGTAAACGCGTGTTCGACTAACTTTTTCGTAAGCTATCACTACCGAAATTGAAACACTTCGCCCTAAATCATCCTGCGTAATTTATTTTTGAAAATATAGCCAAACTTAAATTACGTACGTGATCTGAAACTAAGTAGAAATAGAACACAGTTCTAGACATTAAACTCTAATATATTTTGGACCATGTGTTTACATTGCCAACATAATTTATTCACTTCACACCACACCTGGTACGCTTTCTGATACTGCACAACTTTCATTCTACTTAGTTATCATCCATGCAGTTCGAAAGGAAAATCAGTGTTAAAATAAACTAATTTTCAATTGGTAAATTTTATTGATGATGCTCCCTGGACAGAACGTTTTCTTAAGAAATAGTGCAATAAAATAGCAGTTTATTTATACAGTGTTAAGTAGGTATAATTTGTTTGAAAGACTCTTGTAATGGGACAAATTAGTTTATAACAGAATCGTAGACGTACGTCATTGCAGTAGTCTGTAGTCACTAACAAGGGAAGATAAAGTTAACAAGGAAAAACAAGCCAAGATAAAATAAAGATATTATTTTAATAACTCTCGCGAGGAATTATGCCAAGAAAAACACTAGTAAAATACGAAAGATACAAATAAAATGATAATAGGAAACCCAAATTAAATAACTCGGACGATTGAAAAGGCTCAGGATAACATATTCAAGGCAATTATTGTGACAGAGACTACACAACATACTCAACCTGATGACGAGGAATACACAGACATAAGGCTGGAAACAACAACGAAGGCGACAGAAATACACGAATAGAATTCCTTAGACGAGTTTGTCGCGACGCTTCGGAAGCTGAAATCTGCTCCCGTCTTCAGGCAAACTACAATTACAAATAATAAGCTGACAGATTTTTTTTCGTGAAGCAGTATTCTTCCACAAATTTCACATAGCATAATGGGTGTTACAAAAATGTATGCCAGTATTGGAGTAATGATTTTCACATGTAAAGAACATGGGTCTTAAAATGCATCATTTCTGCACTACAGTTCTCAGTGCACAGCATGCGTGCTGGATCGTGTTAACTGCGGAATGCAATTGCAGCTATAAATAAACTGCGTATGGGGAGGGTACCGAGGGCCGGGTATCGTACCCCGAGTGCAAATTCTTTGACTGGACGCCCGTAGACATCTGCATATCCTGAAGAATGACGTGAAGTGAAGGACGGAATGAGAAAGATGGGAGAAACGGGAGATCCTCGAGAAAACCCGCCAAATTTCCCACATGCGGGAAATCCGGGCTGAACCCGCCGGGGATCGAACCCGGATCGCCTTGGTGGGAGCCGAGTTGTCTGACCACTCGGACACCGCGGCCCCTATTGCAGCAAGTACATACCAGAGGAGTCGTATTTAATTAGACGGCAGACATTGTCCTACGAGGCATTCCACAGGAACATGAACCGCCACGCACTGCAAACCATGAGACCTGTAGTGTAGTAACAGTGCGTTTTCGGGCCTATATTTACATAACATTTTTATTCCTCTATTAGTTGGGATTGTTCCCTTACAATATTGACACGCAATTTACAAACGCACTGTACATTACGACGTAAAAATCGTAAGGTTACAGGTACGGTGAAAGTCTAAGCGAGAATAACTCTTCAAAGCCAATTTATTTATTCTTTATTATGTTTTGCAGCAGAAAACAATGACATTTTTATAAAAAATTATAATGTTCATAGTCATAACACTAGAAGTAAATGCAGTCTACATAAACCATCTATACGACTTAAGATGGTCCAGAAAGGACTCTTGTATACTGCCACAGACATTTGTAATAAATTGCCAAATAACTTGCGTGAATTATTTAATAGTGACATCAAAGAATTTAAAATTAGCCCTGTTAGATCATTCTTATTACTCTGTTAAGGAATTTATTGATGCATGTAACCGGAAATGAAAATAAAAGATTGTTGATACAGGGGCGTCATTTGGGGCTACAGGGGGGGGGGGGCAAATGCCGCCCCCCTGGATTTGGAAATTTTGTGTATAAATGTATTTTTTGTATTTTTAAATGTAAATAATGCTAACTTAATGACATAAAACTGAAGTTTTATTATTAAAGTATCGAATTTATACATGCTTAATTAATAAAAAATATGCAACAAGGTCACTGTCGTCAGAAAACAAAATCTTGCCCCCCCCCCCTGGAAAAACCTGAAATGACGTCCCTGTGTTGATATATATGAGAGTGTATTTATGTAGATGTGATTGTGTTTAAAAACATGATTTTGTAAATCTTAGTGACATGTTACATTTTAATTAGTGACTTCATGTATGATAATTTTATCCTACAGTGTTATGATTGTACTACATTGTTTTGACGTTGTGATGCATGTTATATACGTTTATAATTGTCAAGTTTATGTGATTACCTTATGTATTTTACTGACATCCTCCATAGTCCTTTGACATTGGCCATGGAACTGGGCTCCAAGGAGTGAAATAAAAAATAAACAAATACAATGGCACCAGTGCACGTCAGCTCGGTTCCTTGATCGCGGAGACTATTACGTATCCGACGCGCGTTCATGTATCGCCCTTAGGCCCCGGCGCCAAGGCGAAATATGTCCAGCTGTTACAACGTTGTGTTGGTCCCCGCGCACGAAGGCAGCGGACAACTGACGCCCTCGTCAAACAGCGGGACTATTGTACCTAGGCAAACTACTCGCAAGGAACACACACGCTCCCTGACTTTGTGCTGCTACAAGGCCTGTGTTAGATGCCACACGCCGTCTGTAGGCGACACACACAGCCGCGGGGAAACACAGTTGTCTCTGCTTCATTTACGCCTCCCACGAGCTGACATGAGCGGAACGCCTTGTTTCAGCGCGGCTGGCTATTTAGAAATGCATACATTACAAGGTTTATTGATGGCTGTAGATCTCGACCAGAAGTTTACACTGAAAACAAATCGTACGCTTTATAAACTATGCTATGAAATATATTTGTGCATTTATTTTCAAACACCACTAATGAAATAAGTTATAACTACAACGCGTTTTATATCAATAAAATAACATAAACACACAAAGATACTATACAGGAAGAGTCGTAATGAAGTGTGATAATTTACATGTGGTGATGACGGGTAAAAAAACATTTGAAAAGTTTATTTTTAATTTTTATAAAAATTTAATATAGTTTGATAAACGGTACCTTGAAATCGAAGTTATGAATACATTTCTTTAACTAGGATAAATATAGTTCATTATTTAAACATGTTATTTCATTTTATTTGATGAACGTAATTTTAACATCGATTTCCAGGGTATCATATTACTCCACTGTATACTTACGATACGAATACATTGTAAGATATAACTAGATAACTGCTTATTAATCAGTGCCAATCTAGACTTCGTTGTCCAGCGCATACTAAAGCACAAGTGATTCTATTGGGCACGAGTATATACGTGGTGTCATTTACTTCTGTGACCGATTTACGGGAGATTGGTCACTAAACTGTAGAACTTACAATTGGACGGAGTAATACAATAGACCAACCAACAAAACATTTTTCCAAGATTCCGACCATTAAAGTTGTTTTTATATAATATGCAACAACAGCGTGTACCCATAAATAACAACAAAATGCAGGTTAGGTGTTCCTGATTTTATGGAGTTAAATCAGCCCTTAGACAACAGACGGTGCCAAAATCTCAGTTTTATTGACATTGTTTGTTGGTCTGGTGTTGCATAATTCCGTCCAATGATTGGACAGGAACATTCTCCGCAGCAAACCACGACATTGATTGGTGACCAAAGAGAGACTTCGAACAAGACTACAAAAGTTTGGAGTCTAGTCTGATGTCAGAAAATAACGCGAATTTTGCACGCCACTAGCCATCATCGCACAATATTAACACGCTCGGTCCTGATTCGCCTTGGAAACCTCCGTGTTCACAGGGGTCGCGATGTTTTAGTGGTTAGATCACTCGCCTCCCATCTAGTTGATCCGGGTTAGATTCCCGAACTGGTCGTTTCTGATTTTCGCATTTGGGAAATGAGGCTGACTGCCGTTTTTCAGCTTCTCTCGAGATACTACCGGTTTCCCCCGCCCTTGCATTCCGGCGCTGCTCCGTACTTACCTTCTATCGCCCTCGCTAGGGCTCAAAACGTCACAGTGTATGATAAATAAACGCTTAAAGTATCAATTGAAGGTTACACGTTTTTGGAAGATAATATGGACAAAATACAAAACAACAATCCTAGACAATGATATTGGCTAACTTTATAAACAAACATTTACCCAAGATGATGCATTCGTTACGCACGATCTCTTGCGCCGCAATTCGGCGTCAAGAAAATGTTTTGCTCAGAAAGTTGCAAAAACAATTATCTGGGATTGCCGTTTTTTTATTCTTGCAAACAGGCTTCGAGAAACCTAAAATATTAACCCGATGCTTTAAGCGTTGAATTATGTACTACGCCCTCTTAAGCACTGACCGAAATATCTCCACTCCACTCCGTATTTACAATAGACACGAAGCCTACTGAATTTTTTGTGTTCAACTACAATGTTAACCTATTCCATGGCAACATGTTGAGAAATTTCCGATGGTTTGTGTATTTTTTTTTTTATGTTGCAGACGTAGGGCTACACGCAATAACGTGTTTTTGAAAGAAATCGCTGCGAAATAGGTTAAATATCTTCAATTCCTAAACGTGTGTGAGGAAAAAAGACTGGCTTCCAAAAGCGGTGGGTATCAGAGGACTAGAAGTACTTGACACGACCTTCATCCCGTACCAACGTAGTCTTTAGGCGCAAATATTCCCACCTACCTTACCATTTAATGATGCAGTGTTTGTAGTACAGTATACGGTACGTGTCTAGTTGAGTTTCAAGTTTCTGCACCATGTTGATCGCACCTGAAATTTACCGCAAAGCAATTCCAGCCATTTTAACTTGCAAGAAAAATCACTGCAGCTAAGAACGGCTAGTTGGGAAAAAAATTGTCCCCCCTTTATTGTTTGTTCTTCAATCCTCCTCAAACCCCTATCACATCATTTGATTAACTGGCTGCCCGGAGCAGAGTTGGTTGCAGTTCACTCTCTGCGGAATGAGGGTTGCAAGGCACACAGTAATGTTTCTATAATCTATTCACTTTAAACACTTTTAATATCCAAAACCTGTATTATATTTGGCCCAATATGTTAATTTTTGAGACTGCTGGAATTTTTACACTGGTTTTTTTGTTCCAGGGAAGTATTCAGGTCAAAGATATTAAAGATGGCCGCAAAATGGCTGAAAGAAAATGTAAACAGTGCTCACTATCGTGAACAGTCTATAATTGACGTGACGTCTTGAAAGAGTCACAAACCTAGCACACAGCATGCGCCCTTTACACCGGGAACAAGAAACTTTCAACTAAAGATGAAATACTGGTATGGCTCACTCGTCTTTCAAGTGCTTCTATTTTGTCCAGCTTACAGTTCACCGTTAGGCATTCACATACATCGTGAATATACATTTATTAATTGGAATTTTTCGCAAGGAAATTTCTTTACTCGGGAATGTGGGATAGCGCTTGAGCTGGCCTGTAGCGTGGTACCAAGTGTTTTTTTTTTATGTGTTACTATTATATGTATTTAGAATGCGTTTTATAGGAAAATAAGACACATTTCAACTATGTATTTAACATCTAAAAATACCGCACACTTACTAAAAATGTAATTACCAGCTCCTCAAAAGTGGTAAAAATTGCTTTATGACATTGCTGTAATTGGCATAGTACCAGCCGTAATGGTAAAAATATATATATATATATATATATATATATATATATATATATATATATATATATATATATATATATATATATATATATATAGGAAACCTGCCTGGACTTTTAACACATATTTTCAACAAATAAAATAATAGGGCTACCTCTTGAAGTCCTGTTGAAAAATACTTTCTACTTAAACAACGCACGCTAGTTCTGCGCTTAGCGGCGAAGCGAGCGGCGTTAAACATGTATTGAAGTTGACTTGGAGAGAGGAAAGATAGGGAAAAAGAGAGATAATGTTGAGACAGACGAGGTCGGAGTTCAGTGGGACTCCCCATGTTGTTTCCAAGTTACTGCTTACGTCTTCCCGAGCAACAGAGACGAGGCTACTACGAAGTGTCGGAGCACGTTCGCGTGACGTCACGCATCGAATGACGTACCTTGGAAGCGGCTTGCTTCCCCGTAGCGTCGCGCGCTCAAGGGACTTGTTATTCCCCGCGAACAACAAACGACCTTGGAAATTCGCGAGAATGCTTCTGCAGTGTTTTGAAGCTGATTTCATTTTGTTTACCTGAAGCGCAAATTCTCTTCAACACACCTACCTAACTGAAAACACCATGTCACGTGATTTTCGAGTTAAGAATTTCAAAATTAACATTGCTGTAATTTTAGAAGGGCAGAATATTTGGTCTGAAGTTTTCTGCCCTGTAAAAATTATTTACAATTCGGAGCCACTGAACCATTTAAACTAAAAAGGTTATATGAAATGTTATTTTAAAATCCAAAGGTGCCCCTGGGATACGACTAGGGAATTACTAATTCAAGAAAAAATCTCTCCCCTTTCTTTCTCGTCCTTTCTTTGTGTCAAACGATAGCTATCACTAATAAAAATGGTGTGAACAACCCATTATTCGAGTGGGAACATAATAAAGTAGTAGTAAAGTAGGTTTTCTATATTTTAGAGTAGAGATCTTACTACTTAATATTTGCCACTATTTTATTAGTCTGCCCAATATTGTGTAGCTAAAAGTGTTTTCGATAAACACAGGAACAAAATTTTTTTTGCTATGTCGTGCAAATAAGTCTTTTTGTAGCGATTTTAATTATTGGGTGATATATCTATCTGTGTTGGATTTTTACAGAGTTCATTACACTTTCTCATTCGTAATCAAACTTGGTAATGAATACTGCTATATTTAAATTCCATTGTAATTCATTGGCACCATGAACACAATTGCTGATAAAAGTTTTTTGTCGAATTAATTAAACTTGTCTCAAATATATTGACCTAAGAAATATTACAGACCATGATGAAATACTACTTCGAAACATTTATAAAATGCTCGTATGTAAAAGTCTAAGTACCGTTTCGAAGGTCTCTAGCAGTCAAAAACTTATTTTTTTTTTAGACAGCTGTATCTGATAGTGTAATAACTGGATGAAGAAGAAACGGCGATAGAGGCGTGCTTTAAACTTTGTTACATAATCGCTCCCAGTAAACATAGGCCTATGGCCACAGATTAAGGTTGCCGCCAACTTTGAGCAGGTTTACACGTTGGATGCTCAGAAAGGACGGAACTATAAGGGCGACCCTGAAGCGCACACCAAATGCCTAGGGGCCGGAAAATTTCGCTGATTCAATTACTTGCACGCTAGAATCCATTGTCCTATGCGTATTCAAGCCCCGTATATTCGTTATGTCTGTTGTTCCACTGAGTACCAGCTAGTAAACAAATGGTCGGGGCTTGAGTATGCATAGGATAGTGCATTCTAACATGCAGGTCATTGAATCTGAGAAAATTTCCGGCCCCTACAAATGCCTCGTCACTAGAGGCACGATTATTTCGCATATGGATTCTAGGTCAAGTTGAACGCCAATAACGTATACTTCACTCCTCTTTCTGTGATTAGACGAGAGCGGTTTCAACACGCATTTGACGACTGCAAACCAATGATAAATAGAGAAAGAAGTCGTGGGGATATTACGTGTTACACGTTTGCACTGTTAGATTAAGCCAATGGATACTTTGCTTCAGTCTGTACACGTATAGAACTGATAAGTCTAGGGTTGCTAGATGAATACGGGAAATACTCGTGCCTTTCCGCATAACCACAACGAGCCAAGCGTTGAACTAGGGTGTAAGATTCCCACCGATCTATTGCTGGAAAGTCTGTAGCAAAGTTCAGTCCACAATTCTATCCAAGTTTCGCGTACATCTGGTTAGATTTTTTTAAGTACGGCAGTAAAAAAGGCCTTATTTTAAACTATGCTAGGGGACTTGAAAACAGTGTTTTTAAGAATTTTAGCAGTGACATTCTGTCTTTTTCTAAGTGTTTTTCTTTTGGTACATTGGAACAATAAGTACATGAGGAATCTTTTATTTAAAAACGTATTTGGAACACATTACAAAACGTATTTGAAGCGCGTGGTAGGCGGTGCCCTAAAAAGTTAACCAATGGCAAAGCGTGGATGTGACCAGCGGAAGCTTGACACACTGTTTCGTATTACTTTGGTAAAGTTTGATAGCTGCTTATGGGAAATAATTTTTAATATTTTGTTGTACCTGTCAAAACGCAAGAAATTTTTAGTTCTGAAATTTGTACTGGGAATTTTGTCTTACATTCTGCATTCTACCACATTTCATAAAATATCAACAGTTATTGCCATAAGCAGCTGTCAAATTTTAACAAAATTACACGAAACAGAATATACTTACAAATGGCTAAACACAGCTCTTGCACAGACTAATTAGTAATACAGATGTGAAATCACGCCGTGGCGTCTCATTTGATACGGGCGAACTATGCCTCTTCTTGGCTGCCCGAGGCTGTTTATACCAGCCCCAGGTCTGTTTGGCTCGTGCATGTCACGGCACGTTTCCTATTGGCCTGGCTGTCGGCTAGCAGGTCAGCTGTCTTACGCTGATTGGCGGTAGGAGTTTACGCCATGTTGCTGGCCAGGTAAGCCATCTTTCTGTAGTGTGTGGTTGATAGAGACGGGAAAAACCCGCGGGTTCACCGACTTGTAGGCTAGCCTCCAAGAATATATGTGTATTCAAGCAGACACCAGCTGTTCATAGGCTGCTCGCTGACACTGTGAAAAGTGCCCTGCATTTATTTACACTTTTATTTTTGGCTCAAGCGACTTCCAGAAGGTATCAAATAAATCTAAGGCCAATAGTGAAAATGACATGGACACATGAAACTCTAGCTTGTTCCCAAACAAAAACGCGAATTTTCATGTCCCTAGTGATTGAGTTTGCCGTCCTACTGGTTATTTCACTTCTGTATTCCTAAATATTATGTGACTCAGAGTTGTCTGTGGAGCAATTAGACTGGCGCAGGTAAATCTCCAATCAGAAACGTGCAAGGAACATGGAAGACATAAATAACTGAAACAAATTCTTGTATGTTGATCCATGCAGACATGTTGAATCCACGTGCTCATGACGCCTCTTGAAACGTGACCTCGCTTTACCACCGATGTCAAATGATGTAAAATCAAATGAAATGCATTTTGTAAACCAAACATTCTGATATTGCAGCATACGCTAATGGGGCTACAGTGACAAATGAAGTTAATTTCAGCACTGGGAAGTTTGGAGTGTAAGGGTGTGAGAGAAGTATATGAGACAATTCGTCTTGCGAGAACATGGAGGAGGAAAAAAGCGGAGCAACAGTAGCTCAACCTACGCGTGTCTGCTCGTCGCCATTTTTAAACTCTAGCACAGTTTTGCTTCCCGGAGGTGACTAACGCCCTGGCGAAAGCCCCCACAGTTTTTACCCAGTCTCTATCGCCCTAGTTAAAGGTCGTAGCCAGCAGCGGAAGACACCCACTCATCTGTAAACTGTGAACAGTCATTTGTCTCTCTTCACAGCGGTACATAACAAAAGCGAGAGAGTTTATAGTTGACTAAGTAAAGAGGTGGGGACTTATTTCCACGTTGAATTATATTCGGTGGGAATCAATAACATTTCAAGTTGCCGCTTTCGAACAAAACAAAGTTATGAATACGTAAGCCATAATAATAATATCGCTACGTGAATTAAAATGTGTGTGGGGAGTGGAAGAAGGTATTTACGAGTGTTTCCCCTCCCCTCTTTTTTTCAGAGTGAAGATACTTATTTACCCACAGCTTTTAGGGCATTGAAAAAACCTTGTAAAAGATCCTGTAGCAATGTGGACCGTAACGAGATGAACAAAAAGTCAGTGATAATATATATGTAGGTTCGACAGATGAGCCAATTCTAATAAAATTTAACATGTAATTCCATATTCTTGCTCCCACCAGGACTCTGTGGCAGGCAGTGTCCTTAAGAGTTAGTAGCCATGGCGCGGGAGCTGTGCTGTAGCGTGGTACGAAAGGTATTTTTTAACTTGTATAACTATTGTTTCCAATCAGTTTATCTACGAAAATAAGACACATTTCAAACTGTGTCCTTATGGTTTTAAAAATACCGTCTGCTATTATAAACCATGGTTGCCAAGCTCCTCAAAAGTGCTAAAAAAAATTGACATTTTCACGTTGCTGTAGCTGAGAAAATATCAATCGTAACCGTACAACAAAATCGTATTAACTTGCATTGTACTTTACCACATACTTTCCTCAAATAAAATAACAGGGTCATCGCTTGAAGTCCCGTTGAAAAAACACTACTACGAAAACACTGCACACTAGTTTAGTACTTCACGCTTAGAGGCGATGAGGTGTTTGACGGACGTGTTATATTCGACTTATCGCCTTCCCCGTGTCTGTGCCTCAAACGAGAAAAAAAAAAGCTAAGGTCCATTAAGGGGGATTGATCCCTGTCAGATCGGTTTTACGATTTTTCTTATAAAACAGAAAATATACACATTGTTTTACTTTTTTCACACTGACAAGGCATAGTTTATTGTTTCGTTCACTTTTTGGAATCCATATGGCACTGTTTCTGTTAATGTTGCGGCCTCTGTAGTCGCTCCCGTAAATAAAGCAATTTTTCCTTTTCAGCTGTTTCCCGTTGCAAAATAATGAATATATTATTGTTCCAGTAGTTACAGAAAATCGATTAAGTTTGTATCTATGCCTTGTCGTGACAAAAATTTTGATACATCGACTGGAACAGAAGTTATCGAGAAAAAAACAGATAAATCCAAGGCCGTAGGGATCAATACCCCTTAACGCGAAGTTTTCAGCGCTGGTGAGAAGTGATGAGTATGAGCAACGCAGGAATTAAGAGACGGGGGAAACAAAGAGATCCCCGAGAAAATCGGCCGACTGTGTTGTGAATGTAGTCAAAACTCGAAACAGGAACTGCAAGGAGGGGAAAGTAAAAGTTTCTGTTTTATTACTGCCCCAGACCAACGATTTATTGTCGACCAACAAATAACGCCGCGTCTCAGGCATTCTTCTCCAACTTTAACTCTGAACTCAGACTTTTAAACCCACGTGATTAGGTCCAAATAATGCAGTCAAAGAGTATTTTGCAGTTTCTTAGTGTAGTGTTACAGACTTGTACAAGCGCGTAAAAGAAAGTTTAAGGTGTCTCGATTCTGAGTACTTGACACTAGAAGTGTCGCAGTAAACGTACTTTTTTTCTTTCCAGCTTTCATGCTATATATATATAATATGCAGTGTGGCTTATCAAACCCATCGACATTACGTTGCTGGGCAAACACAGAGGTGTGCTTACGTAATAAACTTAATCTAAGTAGTATCTTACAGGCACGGTGGTCGCTGATGTCACAGTTTATTTAGTGTTATACGACGCTAAAATGACTTCTTCGTAGACGCGTAAGATGTTTTAACGGTTATTAATTAAGGTTGTCACTTGTCTCCACGGGAAGATGACGTAGATAGCTCTTAATGTAGCAAAATCTACTGTAAAAATATTAAACAATTAAACACGATACCAATTTAGTAATCCAATTCATGTCACGTGAACATCCAGTTGTTTACAAGGACATGATGGAACACGAACATAGTCTGCTACGTCATATCTTAATATTGACCATGTTGCAATTGGCAATTAGGTAACTTTGTGATCTGTATTTTCATATGATTAATTTTGAACTCTGTCATAGACTAACGTTTTCTTCTCTCTTTTAGATGTCGAAGTGTTGTATCCACCACCCTTCACTTGTGTTGTGTTTTCATATTTGTATGAGAAGATTATAAAAAATAAGTCAAAAGTATGTTCTCTAGTTGTCTATAAAGTGTCTATAACGAGAGAATCAGCATCCTCAAAATCGACTTTGGAACATTAATTAAATAAAATATGTCTACGTTTATATACTGTTAAAAATTTGTTTACTTATTATCAAATAGGTTTTTATATATTAAAGTAAATTAAATAAATTTTAAAGTTGGTATGACGATTTCCCAGGGTAGCATTACTTCCATTTATTGTAAAAAAAAAGCCGAAAAAACATATTTTCAACTTTTTTTACAGTATATTTCCACACAAAATTAATAACTTCATACTTACTCGTTCTGTACTATCTGTAAGTAGGCTATTAATGTGCATAAACTTATTTGTAAATACAGCCTTATTAAAGTGTACATGTTTTCGGAAGTCAATATTATGTATTTAATAAAATACATTAAACTATTTTTATCAGCTTTGTTAAGTTGGTATAAAGTCAGAGGGATATTTTGTAGAGCCTGATATCTTAATCGTAGTCAAAGATACGAAAATTCGACGACACAAATTGTTTTATCTTAAACGGGCCACTTTGACAAAACATATTATCAGCAGTTTTTTTAAACTCCAGGGTGCACTAGCATTGGGCTACTGCAAATCGTGACCGGCGTTTAATTTAATTTTGACTTGCCGTGTCGCATCCTCATGAAATAACAGTCCGCCGTGCCGTGCGTGGGAGGTCAACTGGGCGTCACGCAGTTAGTTAGCACGCTATCATCATTTAAACTTTTATTTTAAATGCCGGTGATATTAAGTGTCCGCAGTGCAGTGACGCCGGCGTTGACGCAGTCGAGGGTTGTGCGTGGTCGCGGGAAAGGTTGGGAGGCGGGTGTTAGAAATAAAAAAAAAATAAGGAAAACAACGGAGGTGTTAAAAATAGCGCGCGATATATCTGCCAGGGCCGTGGCGTGCTCGTCGCGGGGCAAGCCGTGTATTCCAGGCTGTCACGAAACCTGAGGCTATTTTAATACGTCGATGTTGTGTTGTTTTCCCTTCCCTCTTTCGATATATAGCCGCCCAGGCGTCGAGGGAAATTGTTTTCGGCTTCTGCAGTGCATTCCGCTACCTCCTTTGAACACTTGCTGTCTGGGAATATCGCTACCAGAAGTCCGGTAAAACGAGGACATGCCCTCCTTTTAAGGGCGTGGTATACAGCAATTTTCACCACCATGCTTTTATTTTTCATTTGTACTATATATGTATGTATATATATATATATATATATATATATATATATAGTACTGAAAAAGTTCACAGTGGATAAATACATCGCAGGCTACAATGTCACGTACTTAAAAACTAAGAATAAAAATTATTTGTATTTAAATAAAAATGCCGAAATTTAAAATAAATATTTAAAAAATTCAATATTCAAAAATACTTTGTCGTTTAACACAGCTGAACTTGTAGCCTACAGCAACGTTAATCGCTGTGAATTTTTCAACAGTTTTTGCGATGATATTTTTTGTTAAGCTTAAACGAGAGCAGATATCAAAAATCTGTGTGGCAGTTTTGTTTTAAATGGTTTTTTGCTGAGATTGTTAATTTTTTTGAAAGCGAGAAACTGTACGGTTTAGACTGAAAAGGCGATCGACCATAATTCCTTTAGTGACATAGTTAGCTGAAACCATCGTATTTACTGCCTTAAAAAAACAGCTAACATGGAGAAGACTATTTTAAACAATACTGCCAGACAGATGTTTGATATCTGCTCTTGTTTAGGCGTAAAAATTAATATCGCTAAAAAAGCAGAAAATAGAGAGCATGGCCTTAACGGAGAAGGTGCACTGCCATCTGTAAGTTACAATAGTTTCCCGCTAGAAGCATCTCTGAAGGTATATTAACTTTTTTTTTACATTTAATTCTCTAAATGCTAGTCTACTACACCTTTCTAAATTGTTAGATGATAAATTACCTCCATATTGTTTACATTTATTGAAAGATACGAAAAAAACACAATTTTTCTTATAAGAAAAATGTAAGATAATATGGAAGAAGTTTACTATCTATAAATGTAAAAATATGAAGTAGACTAAAATTCAGAGCAGGAAATGTTAACAATGTTGATATACCTTCAGCGATGCTTGTAGTGAGGAAAATATTGTGAATTACAGATGGCAGTCAACCTTCCTTCTTAATATTATTTTTATACTTAGCCGGACGTTTCGCGGCCCTAAAATTTGTCCGGTATTTTAACACTACGAGATATGACATTTCAATGTCTCTCACCTCGTAAGTATATTATTATTTTTTGGTTTGTACAGTAAATTTAAAGATTTATGTCACTAGCTCTTAATTTTCATATTTTGTGTTAATTGGTAATATGAATGATTTTATGTACAATTTATTTATTAAACTTTTGAAGGTCGTGGCGTGGAATTCTTGCGACCGTATTATTAAGTTTTCAGCAACACACAAAGTTCTTAAATATTAATGTAACACTGTTTTCTTGAGTAACATTTACATGTGATATATGCACGTTTGTATGTATATACATTTACACACTTTTTTTTGGTGGAGTCCTTTTCGAAATTTTATGTCTTCCTTATTTTTATGTCTGTTAACCCTAACGAAAAATACGACGAAAAGACACCAAGATTTCCGAAATACAAAGTTTTTTCAAAGTATACTAAATCAATCACAATGCAATTTTTATTTTAATTGTAAAATGGCCGCATAACTATAATTATTAAGACGAAGAAATAGCATAGCCGATGTAAGCTATGTAGTTGTCTTAAATGTAAAATTGGCTAGTTGCTGAAGAAAAATTGTAGCATCCAAGAGTTTAGTATCGCTGTATCTCACGACCGCTAAGTTAGGAACCCTGGATGGCGCGACGCAACGAGCTCACAGCTGTCGTCAAAGTTCACTCCGCACTTAGAAGTGAAGAACTCTCGTGGGAAGTGTAACGTTGGCTCTCGCTTGGTGAAACAACCTCCCGGGCAGCCGAACTGATGATGGGATTGTATCCCGAAGTAGCCGCAGAATATTTATTTAAACACGCACGTGCCAAGGTCATGAAACAGTTCCCCCCACCCCTTTCATTCCTAACAAATGTTCGTTCCTCAAATATAGTGTCGGGCACAACGCGTGCCAGTGTGACACTCAGAAAGGACGGGGAGAAAAAAAACAAAGGAAGCGAGGATCAAGAGATCAAACACAGAAGCATCCAGTCTACAGACAACTTTTTGCTAAGAAAAACAATTGTCGGTTTATGGGTCATGTATATGGACTTTCTTTGTGATTAAGACCTTTAGAAAATGTTTCACTGATAGTTCACATGTATCAAGCCATTAAAAAACCATAACTGAGCGAGAATAAAGAGTAGGCCATTCGATACTGAACCGATCAATGTTCACATAGAAAATAAAAACGGAGGAAATGGTTACGTACTGTAGTCATAAGCCTTCGCTGCATTCGCCTGTTTTGAGTGACTTCGTAAAAATGACAAATAAATTTTCTATGACATTATTTCTTTCGAAATTGGTTTCCAGAAACATAAATCGTTAATGTAATCCAATTAGCGTTTATTGTTGTTAAACTCACCAGTCACGAGTTTTGCTGATAACGATGTAAACTGTTCTAAATTCGTGTGTAATGACAATGAGCTATTTATTTTAAACGAGAGTTACTGTATTTTTTTAAAATCACACCTATATTTCTGAAGCCGCTTGAAAAAAAAAATACAATAAAATTATGTATAAAAACATTAATCTATTAAACTGTAGGTTACTGGAAGCCAATTTTTGAAAATTAAACAATAGCAATCCTAGACAATTGTTTTAGCCTACGTTTTAAACAAAATTGTTTCCAGTGTTTCGAACTTCTGAGGAACAATCTCTGACGCCGGAACCTCGTATATTTATTTAAATGCGGCGCAAGAGATTACTCGTAACGAATTAGTAATTCTGCATAAATATTTACTCATAAAGTTGGCAAATATCATTATCTAGGATTGTCATTGATAATTTTATCCATATTGGCTTCGAAAAAAGTGTAGAAATCAATTAATGTTTTCAGCGTTTATTTATCTACCACGCACTCTTAACCCAAGGATTAAAAAAAATCGTCTTTGATTAACCTAGTCGGTGCAGTTGTATTGTTTATGAACCAATGTACTACATGTGTGGTTCACAAAGGCTTAGTATTTGACATTCCACTTCTCCACGCATGCGGTAACAGCGTAGATGAGCTGGTCGTATGAGTGGAAGCCACGCTGCAATGCAGCCGCTGTGAACTGTAATGGCGTTATTTATTTTCTCCCCAATCTCGCCATGTCACGCGGCTTTCATCTGATCACTGTGGCTTTTATCGCCGTGTTCCGACGACCATCATCAACTGGTGTCACTTTTTCCGCGCCTTTTTTTTTTGTCCGTCCATTGGTCGGTTTCTCTGCTGCGTCCTGCGTACAAAACCACCGGCGTCCGAGGTCGCTGCAGCGCTGCGAGTCGAAATATTCCGACTAACCTACATCGTGTACACAGCCCAGAGAGAGAGAGAGCAAACTAAAATCACAGAAGTGAACATAGCCAACGAAGCAACGGAATTAAATATTAGTAGAGCCCGGTAATTTTCGCGAAAATAATTTTGCAACACTTTGTTTCAGTGCCTTACGTGCGCACCTGCATCTCTGCTTTGTGGTCAGTGATTGAATGTCGTAACACCCAGCGTGTGGAGGTTCAACCCACAAATCACAGACGTGATGTGCGACAGTTATCCGTGTACTGATTGGCACAGTCAAACGAATAACGACTCTGCACAAAAACACTGTCAATAGCTATGAAGTTGAACTGCAGGTGTGCACGTAAGACACTGAAACAAAGTGGGGCAAAAATCTTTTCGCGAAAACTACAGGGCCCTAAATATTAGCTTACGAATTTCCGTGCAGCTTATTCTGTATTTCACGTTTTGTTATTATAAACAGTTGAGAATAATAGTAATGGAAATTTTTTTAATGAAAGGCACGTTCACATTTCAAACGACTGCTTGGATGGAATTCAAAACAACAAATTTATCTGACTTAAACGTGTTTATAATTTTTTCACAACGTTATTCCTGAACCGGCATTCATCTGTCAGGCTATTATTACAAGTGGTTGTTGAGTCACACCCACGGCCGTAGAAGAACAGGTCTGGACACTCGCCTATCTAACAATGTATTTTGATTGACCCCTTGTTGTTTGGCTGTAGTTCGTCGTTGTTTGGCCATAGTTCGTCAAGTTACCGAGAATGTCGTACTTTTTGGCGCTGTTTTCCGGGCGGTCGGACTCAAACTCCGTCCACTTTTTTCCACTGTTAACTTTATAAAGTAAATAAAGATATCTGGAGCCTTTTCTTAAAATTGTGAGCGAAGAAAGTATTTCATAAATTGATTAAAAAAACGTTTTGATAAATTGTTTATCTTAGTGGAAAGGAAGTGGGCGGAGTTTAGTCCGACCGCCATAACATCAGCGCCAATAAAACACAATATTCTCGGTAACGTGGTGTACTACAGACAAACAACAAGGGTGTCAAATATCCAAGCGAGTGTCCAAACCTGTTCTTCTACGACTGTGGTCACACCCTATAATATATTTATTAAGTATAATTGTGCAAAGTTTAGTTTCAGTGCGTTTATCGATTCAAAGGTAGGCATAATGAGTATGAAACACCGAGTTTTGGCTGAAAAAAAATTGTCAGCAATTTATTTCAAAGCCTTACGCCAACATCTGTAGTTCTGCTTAAGGGATCTCTCTACCTGCGCTTCAAATATGTTGTAGCATGATACGACTGGTATTTTTTTACGATACTATTTAATGCGCATTATATTTATAAATCTACGAAAAGAACACACACTTCAAACTATGCCGCTATAATTTTCAAACTTCGGCAAGTTTATCAGAGACATCATTTTTGGGCCCCTCAAAATGGCCAAAAAATGACTTTTTCAAACTGCCGTGTCTGGAAAATTAACAACCAAATTCGAAAAACTCAACTATACAAACGAGCGTTGAACTTTGAACTACGCTGGCAGCAAACATAATAATGTGGTCACCGCGTAAGGACACGGTCATCCGCAATTTTCATCACCACGTTTTTATTTTTCATTAGTGCCAGATATATATTTTTTTTTATTTTACGCACAAAATGTGACTAAATTTGGCTCTTATGAAATTTTTTCTCTCCTAGTTATCGCTTAACGGTTTGTTAATGTAAAAATGTGCATGTTCCCGTTTTAAGGACTACACTAAAATCAGCTGACGTACGAAACTGAAAAAATTCACACTGGATAACGACGTCGCAGGCTACAATGTCACGTACATAAAAACAAAACACTTTTTTTTTGTATTTAAATAAAAATGCTGAAAGTTAAAATAGAGATGAGAAAAATTCAATATTAAAAAAAATCAAAAAATATTTTATTTTGTGGTATAACATAGCTGAATTCATAGCCTACAACATCGTCATTCATTGTGAATTATTTCAGTTTGATAAGTGAGTTGGTTTTAGTGTCAGCCTTAAAACGGAAACATGAAATTTCGGCGTTAACGTACCATTACACAAAACCTATGTGAAATAATTTTTATAGCAGGAAAATTTAGTCATATTTTGTGTCTAAAACAAGAAAAAAAAAATAACTGGTACAAATATAAAAATAAAAATACGGTGATGAAAATCGCGGTAGACCACGCCCTTAAAGTCCCATAGCAAAAATATAATAGTAAAGCACTCCGCGCCAGCTGAGTGGCTTGCGTGGAGAGGCGATAATGCATTACTTACGTCGGTTAACTGCAACCTTACCGCTCCTGCCTTTCACACACACAAACGCAGCCTATCTAGGGAGGTTCTGTAACGGTTATTGGTCAGGGTGTGCTTGTGCAGAGACGATTCTTACTTGGCTGAGCCAATGAGAATAAGGTTACTGCAACACAGCAAGTCGGTGTTTTCCGGACAGAACGCAGTGACGCACGCCGACACACGAAAACATCCATTCGCTGACCACGAAATACAGAGCTGCTTATGTGCTCGTTACGAATTCAATCAATTTACTACAAAATTCTTATCACCAAACACCTGTGGCTATAATAATGAAGGCATTAAACACTAAAGTGAGCGTATCACACTTGTAAAGTATTACACAATGTTCAAACAATCTGTATTAGTATCAGTAAGTTTTATGAAAATTATCACCACCACCTTTTCCCAACATAAAAAAAAATGTTGAGTAATAAAAATACGTAGTTATATTTCCTGTACCTGACAGCAGATTTTACACACACCTTTTCTTTTTTCGTCCAAAACGTAATATTTTCTGTGCTTTCCAATAGTTACCACATTTGTGAATTTTTTTCCCCCGCGGTTCGCAGTAAATAAATTCTTCTCCGTCAAAGTTCCCTCGCTTTTGGCAAAAATCCAGTGAATTATCACGGCCGTTGCGGTGTTAAAACAGCTGTGAACTCTGCGTTTAGGAATTCAGATGTTGCTACTGTTTGATAGCAAGAGACTGTTTGATCAATAGTGAAAATATACGAACAGCGGCTAGGGCATGCTAGCAGAACAATGTTTTCGAATTTGATTAATACTTATTGCAGGACAGCACATTTGTCAGGCGATCCGATAAGGAAAATAAAATGTTATACTGCAAAGAGAATATTTGAAATATATTTTTAAATTCTGGAAGGAGTGACACAAAAATCAGCACCGAGTTTAAGGCATATTTGGTTTCCGATCTCGAAATTTTTGTGGGAAAGCCTACTCGAACCCACTGATGTACTGTATAGCGTCATGGTCTTTGCGGATTCTGAAAGAAAATGAATAATTAATTATACCTGTATACATATACACATACATGCATTCAGACTCTCAGCGACTAAAAAAAACATACTGAAATAGAAATTAAGTTACTCTTTTCCGCAGTCAGTTCTTTAAACACAGCGTAAATAACACATGAAATCTTGGCGACTGAAAGTCCCCTAATCTTGATGACATTTTCTTAATAACCACGGCAGTCAAAATCGCTAAGGGAGAGGAAAAGTTTTCAACTCGGATTCATTAGTTATTAAGGAATACAATGAGTTTTGACTTTCATTGTTAAAATTCTGGTGACATTAACATACAGAATAAGGCTCTGTGGTTCATTTAAATTTAGCTAGTATAAACGGAATTTCTGTTTAATCAATCCTTTTTAAATGTCTGGAATAGAATACTAATAAATTACAGTGAACTTTTTCAGATGCCGTCACATAACTATCTTACAATTGCACGTGACGTTATAAATAATACCAGTAGGCCAAAATGTATGCTCTAATGTAGTTAAATTTTAGGAACGAATCTGAAATAAAACTAACAATGAAAAATAAATAAATTTAACATGGCGGAATTATCAACCCCGTAACCTATGGCAGTTTCCGATTTTTTTATTCCGAGTGAAAAAAAAAAACTTAAATACATCAAGAAAAGTTATTTCTTAAATATGCGTAATCTTCCAAAACTATACATTCGATATTAAAACCGAGCGAGGTGGCGCAACGGTAACACGCTGGATTCGTATTAGGGAGGACCCGGGTTAGATTCCCTGCACCTGCCATCCTGATATCGGTTTTCCGTTATATCCCAAAATCGCTGCAGGCGGATGCTGGGATGGATCCTTAACAAAAGCCAAGCTGCTGTCATTGTACCAACTTGTGTGTCACCTTCTCTAATGACCTCGCTGTCGACGAGACGTAAAGCCCACTTACCTTACCTTCGATATTAAACCTTGAAATGTAAGTTTTAACGAAATGATGAAACCCCTGACGAAGAGTATCTATCCACTTAACAAATGTCGTTATTGGTATTCACAAAAACGCGTACTTGCTGCAACTGTGTCATGGCTTTGGTCTTGTTTGTGTCTTCAAGGAAGAGTTTCGGTAACAGTGATCCAATCGCGAAAGTAACGGATATGTAAAGAAGTTTGAAATTGGACGAATTCTCAAATGAATTCGTAATATTCTCGTGTCTCTAATCACTAGAGACGTGACAATTCAGCGGATTCAACGTCTTTTAGGCTAGAATTCACGGCCATATGTAATATTTAGAGCTAATGATTTTTGGTGGAAAGAATTATGCATAGAGATGATAGTACATCGCGAAAATGTTTTGTGCCAACATACCCTTCAAAACATTGCAGTTTCTTGCAACATGTATGTACGTCTGTAACGACGTAGCTGTCTGCCGCGACCATGACAGGCATCACATGTTACAATAGCGGGATTCTTATTGGCTCAGTCAAATAGGGTAACATCTCCAAGTACAAGCGAAAGCCAGTAATCTTTTGGTGAACTGGAAGTGGGTTGAAATCAAGCAAACAGTAAAGTTTTCCTGCGATATGCCATCATCTCTACGTCTCTAACTATGCAAACAAATGTATCACTGCATAACTCTTACATCCGCATCTCTGCTTCGTGGCTATTGGCATAGTGTATTTGTGCAGAGAAGTAGTTCATTCTACTGTGCCAATGAGAATAAGGTTACTGCGACACCACACGTCTGTGATTTGTGGGTAGATCCCCAAGACATTGAGAGTAAAAAACAGCCAATCACTGACCATGAAGCAGAGCTACAGATGTGTACATAAGGCATTGAAACAGAATGTTGCATAATTCTTTTCACCAAAAATCACCAGCTCTAGTAATATGAAGTCAATTTTTTCCTTCATTGACTGTTGTCTCAGTCAGACGTTGACCTGGGGTGTCTCTGATTGGGATCTCTTTGTTGTTGATCTGTTACTTGATCCACTGTCTTCCAGGGCATGTCTAATAATTCGTCACCCAATCGCAAAGCAACACGTATGGACAAGCTTTTGCATTTTATCTTGTCCTGAAATGAATTCGCTAAAATTTCCAATAACTAATAATTAGGGTCAGGAAAAATTTGATATTAATTAAATTAAATAAATTTTCGTGGATGTGCGAATGCCTCTTAACCTACAAAATAGCTACTGTGTCTAAAGTTTAATTTTATTTCATTCTTTGTATATAGAGTCAAAATTTTCTAAGAGAGTAAGGAAAATTTTTTTAACAATTTTAGTAAATGCAATAAATTACACCATTCTAAAAAACAACAACTACAGTTACACTCAGGGAAGCATGTTACATTTTTAGCGTGTTTTTAATTTAAGTGGGTGTGTACATAACACACAAATGTGTGGAAAGTGAATAAAACATTCCTGCATACGAGATTTCCTCAAATGTTATTTTGCTGTATACAAATGCTAATATATAGGCAAACTATATTCTGCGATTTATGCGTAATTGATATGTATATTTATTTACACCGAGATTATTTTAATATATTATCAGTTTTTTATTAAAACTGCACCTCTCGACATTGTTATAGCTAAGCCGTATCAAATTACTAGAAACTAAATGATAATATGGAATCCGGATTTAGGCCCTGATCACGAAACATTTTTGAAATTCGCGACCAGCAAATAATAGTTGAAACCTGGCACACTCCCTCTCCCCAGACCCGTGTGGTCGAATGACGTTTCATCGCGGGCGAAGGGGAAGTTGTAAACGAGGTCACTCGCGACCGGGTGACACTGCCAGCAGCGTGACAAAAACAAATCGCTCTCTCGCCGAGTTCAATGTTATGAGCGACTGCCAAGTGCGGCACGCTGCCACGCATGCGCAGCTGTACGCAGTCCGCGATTAATTGACCTGCGCCAAAACTACAAACATTCGACACCCCTCTCCTTCAACAGTAGCCTATACACAGAATAAGACATAATACGTATATTTGTTCTGTGCAATGTTTATATCGCGTAATATTAACACCTTTTATTTACACTTCGTTAGTAGACAATGACCGACTCCGGCACCCAGGCAATAACTTCCAATCCAGGTCAACTTCGCTTTTATAGGCAGCGCGATCCCTTCTGGATTGATCTTCATACATCTGGTATCCGATGGAAGGAAGCGTATATCTAGATTGTTCCAGTTACGGAACACGTTCCTCAGAAATTAGCCGAGCTGGTCTGTTACCGCCTCAGCCGTTATACACTTTCCCTTTTCCCAGATGTAATATTTTCAAATTTACAAAATATAATTCCAGTGGTGTTTTCGCTACGCAGGGGACCGCGGTGGCCTAGTGGTCAGACCACTCGCCTCTCACCCAAGGCAATCCGGGTCCGATTCCCTGCGGGGTCTGTCTCCGGATTTTCGCATGTGAGAATAGTGCTCGACGATGCCGCTGGTGGGAGGGTTTTCTCAGGAATCTCTCGTTTCTCACGCCCCTTCATTCCGGAACCACTTCATACTCACCTCATGTCACTCCTCACTAAAGAACCAGATGTTAGGCGTCGACAAAAATCCCTTCACATTATCGTACCGTGATAATTTTTGGTAATAAAGTAGACCTGCACATTTCACGTTATTTACTGACAACAGACTTCAGACTGCTAATTGTTCGCTCGCTCGCTTACAATGTCGCGGATTGCAGCAGGAAACACTTTGAGCCAATAACCAAACCATAATTTCATGCAAAGCAGTCAGATACGCAAATATCAGCACATAAATACTGGTGAGCAGTGAATTCGCAGATTGTGCTCGAGCATGGTCTAGTCTGTCACACAACAGCGCCATTTTTGCATGACTCCAGTAATAAATGCTACGACACCGAAGTGAAGTTAAATAACTTGTAAATGCGAATGCTTTCTAGTACTTTACAATCCTTAAACACACACTTGACATCAACAGTCTTGTTTAGAACATCCGGTTACGCTTGCTAAAAACACACATACATTAACATCGCGGTCATTTTCGGATCTTGCGTAATTTGCGCTGCCATATTTATTTGCTGTAGCAACGTACGTAAGCGATTTTTTAAACTTAATTCAAATCGCGTTAAATATCACAATAAATTCCCGGTATTTTTCCAGATCGTCAATCGTATTGTCGTCAGTGTGACTAATACGTGTTTCCCTTATCAATTCCTGCTAGAAATTTTTTTCCTTGTTGTTACTTCCTCCGTAAACCATGTTTATGCGTACATCTGAAACAGATGTCTTGTCAGTTGGTACGCGTATGCTGAAACGAAGTTTATTATTTGTTAATTTTATAAATGCGTGACTGTTTAGTTGTTTTTATGCATATGAGCACGAAACTAAATAAAGAGAATTCAGTTATTATTTATTCAAAATATCGCACTGTAATGCGACGGCATAGTATAAAACTATTTGTTTCCAATTTTTTGTTGCCAATTTTACTAGGATAAATCCTGTCAGTGTTACCGTGCTAAATAAATTAAATTTGAAACCACATGTTGAAATCAATATGTATCCGGTAGTCGACATGGAAAACCGTTAATAATAGTAATAGTAATAATAATAATAATAAGCTAATATCAGGGGGACATGAAGAGATGGAAATAACAGTTTCTGTCTATTTCAAAAGGAAACATTTTGTCTGAAGAACTCATTCCTGATTAAAAATTTACATCACCGAAATCCCGTTTGTAAGGAATGCATCATTTTTCTAAATTTTCGTTTACAAACTTGCCAAAAAATTGATTTATCTATGATTGCATATTTTCTCGTGATGTTTTAGGAAATACTGAAATAGACAAAATTGTTCTGATTTCTAGCTGATGTTTTTTGTCATATATAGAGACATGAAATATCGCGAGTTCAACGTCACCGTCTTTTAGGCCAGAATTCATGGTTTTACGTATTATTAAGTCACTTCATTTTCCACTTTGCTGTTGTCTCTGTCAAACTTAGAATTGGGATTATGTGATTGGGACATCTTTGTGGTTTATATGTTACTCGTCTTAGAGTCTTCCACGGCAGATCTAATAGTGCATCACCAAATAACAAAGCAACACGTATAAACAAGCTCTTGGATTCTATCTTGCCGGAAATGATTTTGAGAAAATTTTCCAATCTTTAGCTATATGTACAGACATGCAAAATTCGCATTATTTCCTGACAGCTGACTGGACTCCAAGTGACTATAGGCTCGTTCGACGTCTCCCGCTGGCCGATATTGTCGTGACTTGCCGCGGAGAATGCTTACACAGTAGAGAGGCCAATATTTGTAAAGATGTAACATACGTAAATGACAACACATAAAGGTTCGTGGCCAACTGAATCGCAGATTATGATTTGTTATGTATTATAGGAAAGTGAAGTTTAGTCTGCTACCAAATTATAACGCGAATTTTGCATGTCAATAGCCATATGACATTTAAAAATTCAAAGTTAGATATTAAGTATTAAGAACAAAATAATAAATTGACAAAATATTTCAAACGATATTGTTAAAAAAAAAATACATTATGTACTTTTTGTGCAAAAGAGTATTTCCCGTTTAAATTTCGTGGGTGTAAGTTTAGTAGGGCAGAGTTGAAGTATATATATATATATATATATATTACAAGATGGGATTTTTCTTTTTTGGAGGTTGCTTTCAAAAGTGCTCGGCTGAATCGCCAGCGGCCTTCAGCAGATTCCATAACGACCTCTGGTCGCACACACACAGCGGGCGACTGCAGCGACGCGACGAGGCTTTGGCGCGGAGTGTTCGCGGCTGAAGGACGCCACCAACCTGCCCCTCCCACTTCAACCCCTCCTACCCACCCTCTTCCACCAACCAAAGGCTTTCAGCGGCGCCAGGACGCCCGAGTATTTCACGCGCCGCTGGCTACGTCGACGCCACGCGGCTTTCCTTCGCCTCGCGACACGGCGCTGCTGAATCCATGGCGTCTCCAGCACTGCTTATTAATTAATTCTCCTTCCGTCAACAACGGCCTAACGAGGCCTTGTGAGATCGTCTGTCGTGCCGGGTGTCCTCGAGAACCTTCCCGATGTATTACTGTCTTTGATGTCTCACCTTCCAGGAAATAAATTCAGTAAATTACTAACGTGGAGCACAGAATTCTTAAGGGTGCGGTATACAACCATTTTCATTACCATGTTTTTATTTTTTGTTTGTACCAGGTTTTTTCCCCTTATTTTAGACACAAAATGTGAAAATTAGGCTCTTATGAAATTTTTTTATCTCTCATCATAGTTTTTGCGTAATGGCTTGTTAAAGTCAAATTTTACATGTTTCCGTATTAAGAAGGCCTACTAGGCTTACATTAAAACCAACTGACATACCAAACTGAAAAAAAAAAAAAAAATCACAGTGGATAAAGACGTCACAGACTACAATGGTACGCACATAAAAACAAATAATAACAATTTTTGTATTTAAATAAAAATGCTGAAATTTAAAATATAAATTATAAAAATTCAATAATATTTTTAAAAATACAACACTATTTTATTTTGTGGTTTAATATAGCTGAACTTGTAGCCTACAACATCGTTATTCACTGTGAAATTTTCCAGTTTGGTAAGCGAGTTGGTTTTAGTGTCGTCCTTAAAGCGGAAACATATAAATTTTGGCTTCAATAAGCCGTTACGCGAAAACTATGCGAGAAATAATAATTTGATTTATAAGAACAAAATTTAGTCACATTTTGTGTCTAAAACACGAAAAACAATATCTGGTGCAAATATAAAAATTAAAACATGGTGATGAAAATTGCTGTAGACCATGCCTTTAAAGCCATGGTCTCTAGATTCTACTTTTTTTTTTTAACGATTTTTTATATCAGCTCTTATTTAGCTTAAAAAATAATTATCGCCAAAACAGTAGAAACTAAAGATCATGGCCTTAAGGGCCCTCCCTAGATAGACTGCGTTTGTGTGTGTGAGACAGGAGCAGTAAGGGTGCGGTTGACCGGCGTATGTAATGTATTATCGCCTTTCTGTGCAAGCCACTCAACAAGCGCGCAGTACTTTACTATTATAATTTTTCCTAACTGTAAAGCTTGTTTCTGTAGTCGTGTCTGTCGAATCTGGTTGTTATTTTTCCAGATACAGCAGTCTGGAAAAGCCATTTTTTGCCATTTTGAGGTGCCCGAACATGATGTTTCTAATAAACGTGCCGAATTTTTAAAACCATAGCGGAATTTTAAAGAATACATATTAAGGGCGCGGTTTACCGCAATTTTCATCGCAATTTTTTTTATTTTTTATACGTACCAGACTTTTTTTTTATTATTTTATACACAAAATGAGACTAAATTTGGCTCTTATGAAATTTTTATAAGATGGCTTGTTAAAGTCATATTTTGCATGTTTCCGTTTTAACGACCACACTAAAACCAACTGATATACCTAACTCAAAAAAATCACAGTGGATAAAGACATTGCAGGATACAATGACATGCTCATAAAATTAAAGAATAAAAATTATTTGAATTTAAAAAAATTGCTGAAACTGAAAATAAAAAATATAAAAATTCAATATATTTTTTAAAAATACAAATAATTGTTATTCTTTAATTTCATGAGCATGTTATTGTAGCCTGCAATGTCTTTAGCCACTGTGATTTTTTTGAGTTTGGTATATCATTTGGTTTTAGTGTAGTCGTTAAAACGGAAACATGCAAAATATGATTTTAACAAGCCATTACGCGATAACTATGAGAGATAAAAAAATCTCATAAGAGCCAAATTTAGTCACATTTTGTGTCTAAAGCAAGAAAAAAAATCTGGTACAAATAAAAAATAAAATTATGATGATGAAAATTGCGGTAGACCGCGCCCTTAAGGGCTTGGGCCCGAGTTTCTCGGCTTTCGAGAGAATTTTTTTTTTTAAATGCATACGAGAGTCGATATCGTAAAATCGCTTCGTAACTTGTTTACAAATTGGGTTTTCTATGCAATGTAATTTTCCGAGACAAACTGTATGATGAGTAGAGCTAATTTATCAATTAAAAAGAAATTTTGCTAATTAACAAATTAGCAACTATTTTGCAGTCTTCTGACTCGACAAAATTAGAGTATGCAGTTTAAATCAGCCATAACAAAGTTACGAAGCGATTTTACGATATCAGCTCCCGTTTATGTTTTAAAAAATAATTGTAGTTAAATGCGAGGAAACTCGGGCCCATGCCCTTAAGGGAGTTTTAGACATCATACATCTTTACTTTCCGTTCCTATTGTTACAGATCGAATTGCAGTTGGGAAAGTAATAACGAATTTTCTAACTGCAGTTCGATATGCAACACAGTAAGTAACGACAAAAATATATTTACAGTGTCTACATTTCTATCAGTATGTAGTCTATTCCGGAGTTAGGTTAAAGTTCCACAAATTTACCCAGAAAATAATTAATGACACAAAATATAAAAATTCAAACCGTGACTACCACTCACTCTTAATGAGCGAATGTTGGTAAAACAACATTAAGGTGAAAGTACACGCCTTTTCGGAGATGAGTATTTTTCATCAAAATTATAGTTACAGTTTCATTTCTGAAAATATTTTTTCGTTGGAACATAAATTATGTAGCCTATTGACAGATTTTTTTGACATCATTAGCGGCTGTATGCTAGTTATACTCCGGCACCTGAATCCGTTCAGAATAAATAATAACATCCTTCTTCGAACCATTTCTACAAGTTAGACTACTACAGACATTATATAAAACTTTGAGTAAACTGCTAAGTCTTAGTCTGTGCTTTAAAGTAGCCAGAAATTTAGTAATAAAACTCCCACACGGTTAATTCGTAAAAAAAAATTTGAGTTGACGGCCTTCCACCTTAACTGTAGATAAAAACCCCACAAACCAAATTGGGATGCACCATAGATCACATACAGCTGTGTTAGTATTTGTGTGCCATGTTATAACAGTTTATTTAATAATTTAGTAATTAGTAATTTCTATAGAAGGGTTTGGAATTGCGACACAAACGCACATGGGTTAACGTCAGACACAAGACTGATAGGAAGAAACTAGGCACAGTAAGCAGTTAATGCCAACATAACCTACATCGTTCGCCGGAGGTTACGTCAGCGGCACTCGAAGTGCTCTTAATGTGGTCTTAAAATTATTTTGAAATGGAACACATGGCGGAAAATGGCGAAATGCACATGGCAGAGAGTGAGCCTCCTTGACATAATAAAATAGGCAAGGTCAGGCGAAGGTTGATGGCTAAAAAAATACATTTCTGTAGAGCCCTGTTCATCTGGTCACCAGATTTGTTCGTATTACCAGATTTTCTGATCAACCGAAATTCAGCTTGTCACATGCTGGTGCTTAAGTCGTCCTTGAACTGTCTCTACGGTAGGTTGAGCAGTAAGCTGTCGCTACGCCGGCTGATGAAATGTTCATGAGGCGGCGGAAATCTGCATGAGGCAACATATTTACATCATTGCGCAAAAGAAAAAAAACTTACCAACTTCAAATGCAGTCCTAACATCTAATGTTTTTGTAGACAATAAAAGAAACAATAACTGAAATTTTGTTTTATTCATGATTATTATTTTTCCTCACACACTCTTGTTCGGATTACCTGGATATTCGGATTAGTGAGCTTCGGATTGGCGGGACTCTGCTGCATTTTTTATAAAAAGTTCCACGACGCTTTTTGAGCGGTGACCCTAATATTTTATTCATGAAAAGGGCGTAGTAAAGTCAAGCGCTTGCTTCCCTAATTTTGTTTTACAGTTCTGGTAGGTATTTTTTACGTGCTCGGCGGCAGTCTGAAAACGTAGTTATTGGCAATTTTGAGGTGCCCCAAAACCTTGCTTCTAAGCATGATATGTAAAAAACAAAACTAGAGAAGCGTAGTTTTAAATGCGTTTTCTTTTCGTAAATATCAAACACACGTTTCGTACAATCCCTTAAG
This sequence comes from Medauroidea extradentata, assembly GCA_003012365.1. Taxonomy (NCBI): domain Eukaryota; kingdom Metazoa; phylum Arthropoda; class Insecta; order Phasmatodea; family Phasmatidae; genus Medauroidea; species Medauroidea extradentata. Next base: position 149,158 of record PNEQ01115221.1, on the reverse strand, counting down.
ACTCTCCTAAAACATAGCAACAATGATCATGCGCCAGTTGAATAGGAGTATTAACGGTGACTGATCCTTCGTAGCTTGGATTTATGAAAACGGATAAATCTACAGAACTAGGGACTAAGATCGTTTTTGACGACTCAACACCAACAGCAATTCTGCATGTAAACTCTGCCACGCTACTATGTCAAACGAACAACTAGTCGCACACTGGAGCAGAAGCTGATAGTATATGGTATACATAGGACTGTGGAGTTCAGTTGATGTATTGTGAACCCATGAACATTTTATAAGTCGACGATAATTTTATATTGGAAAAATGTAATCTTGAACTAGACATTACGCACGGATACTTTTATTTTATAAAAATAATTGCACTTAATAACGTATGCAGAAATGTGATAAATGACCAATTTGCGACTGTAAGATTTTTGGAACTTACAATTAAAGTAAACCAAACAAATCCCAAAAAATTAAACAAGTATGACTTGAAAATATTTGCTACAATTATTTTCAGGAATACTTCACTTAAATTGTATTTAAAAATCGATTCTGTTCCACTCACAAACCGTAACTACGACAAAATATCTTTGCACTCACCAAATTTAATGAGTTTATTGTCTTAAAAATTTTCCTAATTGGACTCCTCAAAGCTTCTTATTTCAGTGTTAATGATCAGGTTTCTGTAAACGAGTAATTATATAGATTATTAATATAAATTTCCAAGGCAGTAATATTTTGGTTTTCAAGTGCCCGTTTCGGAAATTTTTACACGATGAAAATGTCACCACATGTAGGCATTTGGTACATTAATAAAATTATTACCTACTATTTACCCGACGGGCACTCTAAATGCCATATTGTTACATCGTTTTTATTAACGGTCTAATAATAGTTCCTGCAACTCAGTAACTTAGCAGCCTAATCGTATCGTTGTTTCATCCATACAACTTGCTACGTCACTTCCCTGCGTTTCACTTGTGTATGTCAGCTATACCCGACACTGTGTGTCGGCGACACACTAAGGTTAAATGGGGTTACACCCTGCAATGAACTGATAGAAGTATAGGCTCTGGTTAACTAGATCTTGTTCCTGGGCGCGGCACGCAAACTTGAAGGATCAACTTTCCGAACGGGCAGAACAAAGTTTATCCTTCCTAACTGGATTCACCCCGTTGTCTTCATTACGTAACCGAGCAAATTCTTCTTATGTGCGTGGAGACTTTCCTTCTTATTAACAGAAAATGAGAGCTGTGATGCCGTACTTATCCGCCCATTTCAGACTGTCCGAACTTCAACAATGCGTTATTTCCGTATTTAATTTCCAGTTTCACTTTAGCCCCTCCCCCCTCCCCCCCAAAATTGCTCACTGAAAAATTATCTCTGATCTTTTCATCTCAGAAAAAAAAAATAATGCGACAGAGGATTTCTTTTGTGCAGTGAAAGTTTTGAAATTGCATTATAGTTAAATATGGTGATACATCGCTGGAAACTTGGCTGTTTACTAGTTTTCAATGTATGTACGGCTTTGTTTATGTTACCGAAGAAATTTTCACGGTATTTCACCATCTATAGTTATAGACGTTAAATATTGAAAATAAAACATTGGTAAAGTGTCTCACAGGACAGCATTCTTCCATAAATCTCACATAGAATGTATTTCGTTTGAAAGAGTATTGAAGTATTAATGCTAGTAGACGGAGCCCTTAAGGTCATGCCAGATAGTTTTACAGTGATTTCAATAATACTATTTTAAAAACAAACTAATATCAATATACCAGTATTTCTACATTGTTGGATCCTAAAACATATTTATTTATAATCCATTTTTTGTACTAATAAACCCAGCGGATTTTAAGAATTTTGCACCCAAATCATCATGAATTTTGGTATGAAAATAAGCCGCAATTAATGAAAAAATTTGTTGTGGGTGAGCTGTGGATTGTTTTGCGGAAATTCTACATATGTTTATGTATTGCATTACCGCACACAGTCATTAATTTTTTTTTTTCAAAGCGTGAAGTTAAAAACCATCAAATTTCTTTACATCAGTGTGAAGAAATAACTACCAGAGTGTTGCGTTAAGGTGGATATACATCTATGATCATTAGGGACCCTGGATTTTCGCTGAAAGATTATTACACTAACTTCTGTCAATGTCTTACGAACGCGTCTACAGCTCTGCTCCGTGGTTATTGACAGGGCGTCTTTGTGCAGAGTCTTATCTCATTTGACTGTGTCAATCAGATTAAGGCTATTGTGACACTACGCGTCTGTGCCAGGGGCGTATTTCAGGTTTGACTTTGGGGGGGGGGGGGGGCAATATTTATTTATATTTTTTAATGAAACAATTATTGCAATGACCTGCTTAACTTTTTTTTATTAATTAAGCATGTGTAAAATAAGAAACTTTAATAATGAAACTTCAGTTTTATGTGCTTACGCATTCTAAAATCGTGGGAGAGAGGGGGGCATTTGTCCCCCCTGCCTCCCCTAAATGACGCCCCTGGTATATGATTTTAAGGGTAGTACCACAAGGCGCTATGAAGCAATGCCATAGAGTTGCACATAAAGCATTGAAGCACGACGTTGCTGAAATCTTTCCCCGAACGTTCAATGAGTATGGTTTCTCGTCGAGTCCGTTTAGTGAACCTTATGTCTCTTCACTTTAAACCGTACATATAAATCCCTATATTTGCTCCCGCAGGCTCTGAGGTAGGTAATTCACTAAACGTATTGCATTGTACTTTACCTGTAATGGAATAATGGACAAAAATTAAACGGCATTTCTGTAAAAACAAAGTATCTGACGATATCGCCCCATAATGCCGCAGGGTAGCTAACAAACCGAAATATGTTTTCGGACGTACGCCAAAGTTCACTTCGTCAGAACACACGTTAAAAAAAAAAAAAAATTAAAGGCCAAGGTATTTAACGTAGAGCTATTCTTCGATGCCACTCATTAATAAATTATATTTAAATGCAAATTACAATTCGGCCTCCATAGTGTGGTCAGTAGCATGCCGACCTACGGTGTGAGAGGTCCTGGTTTCGAATCCCGATACAGGAATGGATGTTTGTGTCGCTTTCTTTAGTTAGTTTGTAAGCCGTCCCTCACTAAGCTTGAAAAGTGCATAAATCCGAGGAACGTTAATAATAATAATAATAATAAAAACTTCCCGTTTTTTTTTTTTTTTAATTTGAATACTCCTCTGCCGTACCTGATACCATGCTGCATTATTGTGAAAAATAAATCACATCACCAACCGAATATATTAATTTGTATGTAACGATTTTGGTAGGTAGCGTTTAGACAAAAACAGTTACTGTTTTTAACTTCGATAAATGTTCATAGAAATTAGAATGCTTCGTGTGTACTGAAATTGAGGCATGTGTTTATTTATAAACCGAAAGGAAGCGATGCTACCTGTTAATTTATTTGGTTGTGTTTTTTTTATCAGCATTGTTCACCTCGCCCGTATTTGTACTTCAGAAGGTGACATTCATTCTCTGTCATCTCAGCATATTTTCTAACAGCGGGGTATGATCGTGAGCAGTTGGATTAGAGACACGTTTCGTAGTAGCGCCACAGAATATTTAGGAATACAGAAGTGAAATAGCCTGTAGTACGGCGAACTCAGTCACACACGCCAGCAAAATGGCTTCCCTGGCCAGCAATATGGCGGAAACTCCTACCGCCAATCAGGGTAACGTGGCATCCCTGCTAGCCGGTAGCAAGGCCAATAGGAAACCTGCCGTAACGTGCAGGAACCAAACATACAC